>PVJH01009368.1:0-79592 GCA_004026705.1 Nesogale talazaci | reverse complement strand
TCGTGTGTGCCACTCTGTTCGAGATCGCTCATCTCCAAGCGACAATAATGAACTTGCAGGGGCCTTGCTTGAATGGTCTCAATCTGTTACTTAATAAATGCCATGAGGTTGTTGAATAATACTGGCCGTAATGAAAGCAAAAGCAATAAACTAACGAGGGGGCCCCACAGTGGCAAGAGGTAAGGCAACAGTCCATTGAACCCGGTCCACAGTGGATCGGTGGTCAACTCCTTTCTTCTCTTCTCCGAGTCTTCTTGTAGCCACTTGATTTTGTCCCTTACGATTCCAGATTTGTTGGCATAAAGACAGCATCTTTCCTGTAAAGCCAAACAAATATCTCCCTGCTCTGCAGCAAGTAAGTCTAAACCTCTTCTATTTTGTAATACTACTTCTGCTAAAGAATCTACCTGTTCTTGCAAATCTTGTGTAGTGCCTGATGAGGCCTGCATATCCAAGATTAGCTGCCTAGATAACAGACTTTCTCTTGTTCCCCAAACTCAGGTAACATTGAAAAGGAACACAGTTTGAGTCCTTTGAGAAGACGCACCACAATTGGCACTGTACTAAGAGCCCAGAATTCTTCAGGGAAGGGGTTAGGGAGTAGGAGATATCACCCTCAGAAGTATATTCACCAAAGTAGTTCTGTCTAGAAACAATAGCTCTTTGCCTATTGATCTGTGTTCATGAAGAGTGTCATGACTTGGTAGCAATACTTGGTGACTTATTGTTATCTGTACACAGCCATGAGGCCACAGTGAATGTAGAAGAAGACCACTCCAGAGACCAATGTTATGGTTACGACCAACGTTTATATCAGTGACACAGAAGGCCCTCTGTCGCTACACTGACAGTTTGGTGGATAGAGACTCACACAGCCCAACTCTAGCCATTTCATTCGCTCTTTACAAATAGGGGGTGGTGAATGTTAGAAGCTAAACTAGGTGGGACTGCTCAAACACGAGGCCAGTGGTTCTGCAACATGAACTATGTCAGAATTCCTGGCATGGAGAAGTAAGCGGGTTGCAAACACACAGGTTGCTGGGCCCTATTCTCAGAGTGTCTGCTTCATTAAATCTGGGGTACCGCAGAATGTACATTTCCAGAAAGTTCTCAAGTCATGCTTATATTTCTGTTTACTTCCCACGTTTATAGAACCCTCTCACCCTCATCCTAAGGGAAGAGGGGCAAAGAGCAATACCATCGCCCAGCCCATTGCTTTCCTGAATTTCTGGATCTCTGATATTTGTCCTGTCAGATGGGAGATAAAGGAGCACCATGACCAGATATCATCCCCCCTCTTTCTTCCTGCCTTTTGTCAAGAGTAGTCCATTTCCTTTGGATTGATCTTTGTTCTGTAGTCCATTCTCAATTTGTACATAGAAAGGGAGATGTCAGTGTCAAATTTTCATTCACTAAGTCTGTGATGTTTCTCTCAGATTCAGGAGGAAAAGGTGACAGAGAGCTGGGAAAGTAAAGGAAACTCTTCCAAGGTCATGGTTGAGTGATAGCAAGTACTGCTCCTTTAGAAGACATTGCAACTGTCAGTGGATACCGCTGACTAGGCTTGTGGTCGCAGATAGCTTGGGGACAACAGAGCAAAGCACACCCAGGTCTGGGGGCATTTTCTCATGTGTTGCCAGTCTTGATCCCACTGGCACTGTTGCAGCCACTGTGTTAACCCGTCTCACTGAAATGTGACTTAACTCAGGTCAAAGGAAACCAGAAGCCTCAAAGCTGAACCCATAGGTAGCGTGATAGGAAACAGAGAAAATATTTAAATTATCAAGGATTTCATCCTGCTTGGACCCCTAAGCAAGGCTCATGGAAGCAGCAGACAAGGGGTCCACTGACGGTACGGCTGCACAAGACCTCTGTAAAGTTTTGAAAAGCAAGGATGTTCCTTTGACACTAAGTGCGTCTGACCCAAGCCATGGTATGCTCAATCTCCTCATCTGCATATGAAACTTGAACATTGAAGAGGACGAGTGAAGAAGAACCAAAGCCCTTGAATCACAGTGCTGGCAAGCAATAATTGAAAGTGCCAGGGACTCCCCCCAAAATAAATACATCCATCGTGGAAGTACAACCAGAGTGCTCCTTAAAAGAGAGGATGGAGACATGCTATTCCATTTACTTTGGACTTGTTATCAAGAGAGAAGAGTCCCTGGAAAAGAGTATCTTGTTTGATACAGCAGAAGGACCATGAGAAAGAGGAAGACTCTTCACAGGGTGGATTGATAGAGTGACTACAACAATGGACTCAAGCACAGCAATGGGAAAGGTGGTGCAGTGTTTCTACCTGTTGACTCAAGGACACCTTCCTCCTTCTCCTCGTCTTCTAAGCAAGATGTCCTGCAGCCACTGGTCCCTCCTGATGACATGTCCAAAGCCTATAAGGCAAAGTCTCACCATCTTCACTTCTAAGGAGCATTCTGGCTGTATTTCCTCTAGGATAGATATATGTGTTCTTCTAGTAGTCCACGGTGCTATCCATGTGCTGTGTTAATCTAATAAATTAATAATTTAAAGTCTTCAATTCTTCTTGGTCTTCCCTATCCTTAGTCCTTTTTTTATGCTTGTGAGATCATTGAAGATACCATGACTCGTACCAGACATGCCTTTGTCTTCAAGTGACAAGTGACACCCTGGATTTTTTTAAATGCTTTTATTGTAATACAGTATAAATACTGTCATCATCTGTCAGTTTGTTTTACTCCAGTGGATTGTGTGCTGCTCCTGTTGGTGCTGGATTCTATGCCATCACCTGGGTCACCCATGGTGGACAGGTTTCAGTAGAGCTTCCAAATGAAGACCGCTAAGATGCAGGAAGCTGCAGTCCCGTGCTGAAAAATTAGCCACTGAAGACTGTATGAATGGCAGTGGAACGTAGCCTGCTACAGTGCCAGAAATATTCCCACTGAAGGTACTACCTCCTCAAAATAGAATTGACCTTGAGAAGGTACCTGGAGCAGAGCTTTCAGAAGCGTCATTTGGTGGTACAGAATGACTCAAAATGGGAAGAAACGGTTGCAAGCATCCATTAATAATTAGAACATAGGATATAAAAAGTATGAATTTGGAAAAATTGGAAAAGTTCTTTTTTTAAAGGCACTGTAGGGGCATTCTTGCCAGGACCTGTGGAACTGGGGGAAAGGTGTACAAAGTGCAGGATGCTGTGGCGTCTCCTGGAGCGGTCTTGAACTTGCTGGGTTTCTGCGACCTTAAGTAGCTGGAACCCACGCTTCTAAGTACTGGATTATTCGGGTCTTGTGTCAGGCGGAAGCTGCTGGGTATCTCGCATTTCCCTGACTCCTGGAGAGAACTCCAGTCTTGAGGCAATAAGACCCCAGGGCAGCTCATCCGACAGCCTTCCACTTTAAACCTCTGAAACACAGTCTGTTAGAATACTTTTAGACATCCTTGATTTTTAAGACTGTAAAGAGACCTATTGCAACAGATTTGCACAATGTAACCTGGCATTTAATTTCCTGACTTTCACATCCCTGGCCATTCATTACGGAACTAAGTAAAATGATACACTTATTAACTTCAATTTTTCTTTCTCATTATGTTGCTTATTGGTTCATCGTGATGTTGCTCATCACGTTGTTGCCTATTGGTCCAAAGGAACCCTGGTGGCCGAACAGGTTATGCATTTGGCTCAAGGTCAGCAGGTCCAAACCACTGTAAGAGAAAGACCAGCTCTTCCATTCCCATAAAGATCCACAGTCTCAGAAACCCACAGGGGCAGTTCTCCTCTGCCCCATAGAGTCAGTATGAATTCAAAATAATTCGATGGAAGTGATTCTTGAAATTTGGCATATTGGTCAGTTGTGAGGATTTTTGTTTTCTTTATGCATAAATGTAATCCAGCCTGAAGGCTTCAGCCTTTGAACTTCCTCAGTAAGTACTTCAAGTCCTCTTTGCTGCCAACAATGTTGTGCAATCTTCATATCAAAGCTTGCTAAATGAATCCTCTCTGGTCTTGAGGCTGTGTTCTTTTTCATGTAATTCAGCTTTTTGTCTATTTTGCTAAGCATACATTTTGAATAAATATAGTGGAAGGACATAACCCCGATGCACATCTTTCCCGATTTTAAACCACACATCCGTCCCTTGTTTGGTATGAATAACAGCTTCTTGTTCTATGTGCAGGTGCCTCATGAGCACAATTAAATGTTCAGTAATTCCCACAGTGCTATCCATAATTTATTATTATTCACACAGTTGAGTGCCTTAGCAGAGTCAATACAACACAAATAAACATAATGGATTATGCATTGGCCTGCTAACTACAAGGTGAGTGGCTCAAAACCACCAACTGTTTCACAGGATAAAGATTAGGTTCTTTATTTCTATAAGAGTTCAATAAAAATTTATAGGGGGAATAATGGAGAATTGGGCAGGATAATTTTGTTGATTTCATTTCTTGAAATAAGCTGTATAATATATATTATATAATATAATGTTTTATACAGATGTTATATTATATATCATATTTCTTTAACGTATATAATATATATATTTTAAAAATTGTACAACCACTCCAGATTCCTTATTCTTCAAACCTAATTAGTGGCTTAAAAAAAAGGAGAAAAAGTACAATTGAAATGGGCTTGGACTCTTTGGTGACAAAAAGTACATCTCAAAAAAAAAGAAAAAGAAAGAATGTATACCAAAAAACATTCTATTCCAGCCTATAGGAGCACAGTGCAAGAGTCAGTATCAACTCAATGCCAGTGAGGTTTATCCAGTGCCAGGCTGGGTAGTAGGCCAGGGAAAAGACATGGGGAGTCAGTAGTTCTGGCATGGTGATAAAAGAAAAATGAGATGCAAGCTAAATTTTGAGAGAGTTCAAGGAATAGTGGAAGAGAAGGAGGTGTAGAGAAAGGTGTGTGTGTGTGTGTGTGTGTGTGTGTGTGTAATTATTAGGGTAGAGATTCCCAAAGAGAAGAACATACTTTAATAGCCACTGTACTGAGTTCTGTTGGTTGTTCATGCAGACCCCCATTATCAGGTCATTGTTTTCACAACCATCTTCTCTGATATACTGCAAAGTCCCATCTCTGTCAGCTTAAATGCTTTTAGATGCACTTGGCAGAAACAATCTAGCTTCAGCATTTGTCAAGTGGTAAGAGAGACACCAGAGCTAGTTGGTTGAATGGTGAACAGTGTCATTAGGACTGGAATTCTTTTCTCTCTTCTTTTTCTGTGGTTACTAATATTGGCAGGAGTTACCTTAGGACAGTAGTTCTCAACTTTCCTATGCCACAACCCTTTAATACAGTTCCTCATGTTGTGGTGACCCACAACCATAAAATTAATTGCGCTGCTACTTCACAACTGTCATTTTGCTACTGTTTATTATGAAGCATAATGTAAATATCTGATATGCAGGATTTTCATTGTTACAAATTGAACATAACCCCAGCTGAATATAGAAAGACCCATCAGTATCTAGATTACGTTTCCATGGTGCAAATATATATTTTTTTGCAATAGTTGATCTTACAGTACGTGATTTTACATTTACTCAGTAATTATAATTCATTAAGTGTTATTTTGCCTCCAATACTGCTGCTTTCAGAACAGCAGCTGCTTTCTACACAGTAGTTGCTCTCTACACAGTATTTGTTCTCTACACATGTGTGACAGGTCTACATAAGTACTTTATGGAGCCCACCCTGTCACAGACACCTGTATTTGTCCAGGGTGTATGTGATGCAGTTGGTACGATGATGTCACCACATCAGGTACTGGTATGTGGCCATATCCACATGTGGGTGGACCTGCCTGGAGACAGATAGGGGTGTCATGTCTTGATTCCTAAGACCATTGGGAATATGCATTTTCTGATGGTCTTAAGCAACCCCTGTGAAAGGATTCTTCGACCCCCAAGGGGGTCCAGACCCACAGGTTGAGAACCGCTGCCTTAGGAAGTAGTCAAGAGGAGTATTATGCTTCCTTGTTCCGAGTAGTTTCTAGTCTGTCCTATCCCTCAGATGGATTCATTTCATGCCAGGTGTTCTCGCTGAACCAGCAGCAGTTAGTTGGAATACACTGTACTCTCGTGGGTTTAAACCAGCCCCTCCAGTGCAGAGAATGGAATGAAAGTCAAGAAGTAGGCTGATTAATGGCTTGAGCTCTGGTGCCAAGTCATGACTGCCACTGACCAGCTAGATGACTTTGTGCATGTTGTTGACTTCTCTGTGCCTCAGTTTCCATGTCTGTAGAATGTATGTAATATAGATATACCGAATGAGGCCATTTTGAGGATTATATGAATTAATAATATATCTCAGATGCTTTGCAGAGTGCCTGGCATGTGGGAGGTACATATGTTACCTACTACCATGCCACGTTACATCAGAACAAAATCAGATATTGGGAAAGACAAATAGGGCAGGAGGTACTAAATAGTTAAACAACAGTGCCCATTATACTGTCTCTTTAGTCCAGGTCAGTTCCCTAAATCCTTAACCTGAGTGCAGTTTTGCATTCTGAACCAAGGAAACCTTGCCAAGGGGATAAGATCTGAAAAACACCTTATATCTGGGATGGTTATTGGCTTGCAAAGTACCTCTCCAAGCATTTGGAAATTGTAGCTCAGAAACCTCCTGTCCATAATATCATCTCTTACTTGAGCCCCACCTGAAGTCTATCATTAAATTACTTCTGTATTTCGGTGGAGGTGTCAGCCTTGGGAGACACTACCTCATGATGGGAGGACCAGGACCTACCTGTCTGCCCAACATCACAGGTGCTACACCGCCTTGGAGAAGTTGCCTTGGCAGACCTGGTTTGATGATAGAACCGGTGAGGAGGTAAACCAAGCTGAGTGTAGTACGCTGCTTCTGAACCTGAAGCCTAAATGCCCTCTCACTCTGGAACTGAAGATCCTGGAAACAGGAGTCAGTACGGCAGGTAAAAGTGAAAGCACGGAAAAGCTGCCCTGACTCTGGAGAAGACAATATCCATTGATGTACCAAAAGAAGTATCAAAATGGGGATACGACCAGAAGTCTCAAGATATGGACTGTTTCTAGAGGGTCTAATCCCAAAGTTGTTCTTACCCCACCCCCCTTCAAAAATAGGTGAAAGTTAAATATGTTTGTGCAAAGGTCACTTTCAATGTGGTTTTTGACAATTATAATAGCAAGCTCTTACCTAGTTTCTACTGTGTGCTAGGGCACATTCTTAGTGCTTCTTCTACATCAATTCCTAGAATCCTGTAGTACTCCTTTGAGAGAAGTTCTGTTACCATCATCCCCATATGATAGAAATGCTACTGACTGACAAGGTAACAAAGTCACCAGCCCAAAGTGGGACCCTTTGTAGGTAGGTAGTCAAACCCAGATTTCCACGCAGGAAGCTGGCTTCAGAGTCCTCCTTGGGTGTTATGTATATGACCCACCAGGTCCTCATATGATCTCAAATGGGCCAATGGCAGAGGCTGTGTCCAGCCAGCAAACAACTAGTTAAAGGAAGAGAGTTCATCCAGCACCAAACCAAAGGATTGTAAGGAGACACAGTTCTTTCAAAGGCATGAATGACTCTGGTGAACTAGGTCAGGAAAATGACCAATCAACAAGCTTTCCAGACACAGTCTGCAGAAGCGTGCTAGTCTCTGGTTTTGTCCAAGTGGAGAAGAATTGTGTTTTGGGGCTGTCCAGTGTAAGGCACCCTGACTAGAGCAATTTGCTGGAGAATTTGGGGCAATTTTAAAGCAATGAGAGCACCCCATCAATTCTATAAACTCGTTTCACCATGTCTGAATTTGTCATGGCTGTGAAAAGTCAGCCTTTGTGAATTCTCCACATGCCAACCCACATCAGCATTTGATTTGGTGCTTTAAGCATCCCATTTGGTTTTGAAATTAGTTGATGAGTATGCTATTCATAGGCCATGCATATGTGTCCATACATATACATATGTGTGTATATATATACATGGATATGTGTGTGTGTGTGTGTGTGTGTGTGTGTATATATATATATATATATATATATATATATTCTATCTTGTGCTTACAAAAAACCCAGACTGCTGTGTTCTGATTAACTGCACCTGACTGAGAGCCATCTCTGTGAAAATGACCTCCACTTACAGCTCAGTCTTGATGTGCAGGCTGTGGAATTAGATTCCACCTCATTGGTTTTGTGTTTCTCCCATCGTGTGCCCATGCCATCCTCAAACATTTATGGAGCACCAGCAGTCATCAGGCCCAGCTCTGGGTGATAGGTAGAGAGGAGGAGGAGGAGTTTTACGGAGGAGTAAGCCATGGTCTCTGACTTTGAGGAGCTCATGATTTTGTTTTTGTTTCTGCCTTTAGGGAAACAGAATACTAGTTCTGGGCATGTGTGAAGCTCAATACCAAAGCTATGAACAGATCCAATATGAATCCAGTTTTTCAATCACGTGGTTACTCTGGTTATTATGAAAGACCAGAGAGTTCTCATCAGGCCCCACCGTCCATCTGTCAGGTGGTAGCCCTCCTGTGGCTTGCCGGTTTCTATAATGCAGCACTCTATGCCACCTGTATCACAAATATCATCAGACTCATCCATGGTGGAGAAGTTTTAGTGGAGCTTCCAGATGAGGACAGACTAGGAAAGGCCTGGTGATGGATTTCTGAAAATTATCCACTGAAAAAGATATGTATCCTAACATAATGTTGTTTGATTAACTTGCTTTACACATGCTATCCAGGAGAGTTTAATCTCTAGAGGAGAATATCATGTTTGGTCAAGTAGAGGGGTGAGATGGATTTGCACAGAGTGGTGTATGCAGTTGGACATGTCAATGACATTGAGAATGATGTGCGAGAACGGGGGCGATGTTTTTTTCAATTGTCATCATGAGTCAGAATCCACTTAAACTACAACACACAACCCCAACTTACCTACAAGCATTGTGGGAATCATCAATCGGATGCCTAAAAGTCTAATTTGAGAACAAGGGAGGGGCATGGTGTCATTTTTTCTCCTTGAGACACTGATATGTAGCACAAAGGCCAACAAACAAGGGCCTGAGTTTTCCCCAATTGCAGCAACCTTCATGTGCCCCTGGATTTATTGGGCATGTCTATATCCAGGATTGAATTGTACTATCACAACAATCTCTGCAGATGGACTTTGTCATTGAGGAAGATGTTGAAATGGCTTGTCCAAGGTCACCCAACAAGATAGGGGTAGAACTAATGTCCTTTTGTGGCTACCCTCATTATTGATTCAGCCCCACATGTAAATACAATGTATGATTGGACACTGTAAATCCTCTCTTCATAGGTTAGGTAATCTGTGTTTCCTAACCATAATTTATGGCAGTACACCTACCAAGTGAGTGCCTATACTGTTCCCTAGGAAGGGAATTCTTGGTGAGCCCAGCTAGGATGGTTAGAACACATTTGTGCCACCTATCCAGGGTCCGTCTGTCACCTCCAAACTTCCCCCTTGGAGTTTCTCATCCTTCTGTTCACCAATGAGTGTTGAGAACAATAGTCCAGAGTGCTATGGGTGAGGGAGGGGTGGAGGGGACACCACAGACTTTCTTCTTTCTCTTATTTTATTTCAACTCAAATGGGAAACTCAGCTCAGCTCTTTTGAAAGTCAGAGTGGCCTTTGTGTTTGGAAATTAACTTTCTGCAACACCCGGGGGGTAGTTATTAGTCACTGGCTCCTTTTAGGAATTTAAATATGATCGATTAATTGACAGTAAAAATTATATTATGTAAATGCAAATTCAGAATTGACTGTGGAGTTTATGGTGGCCTGGAAACATTTGGAAAGGCCAAGTTGGGCCTGAGGACGTTTAAAGTTTTAGGGTCTCTCCCCCACCCTTCCCCTGCTATTAAAAAAGAAAGAAAGGCAGAAAAAAAGTGAGTTTGCCACAAACTTATTAATGAAGTCTAGAGTCGACTTCCTCTTCCTCTGTTTCACAATGGTCACAATCTGGTATCAGAATCTAACTGTATCAGAGAAACACCAATGTAAACGAAGCAGAAGGGCTTTTGTCCCTCCTTTGTTAACAAGCTTGTCCTCTAAGCCTTATCAAGCTCAGAAAGCTCATAAGCCCTAGAAAAGTAAACACTTTAGGATGCTAGAAAGGCAAAGGCTGAAAAAGGAGGAAAAGGAGAGCAGGGAGACACACACACACACAGAGGGAGAGAGAGAGGGAGAGACAAAGAGGGAGGGAGGGAGAAAGGTGATAAAATGAAATTGAAGAGGTAACACAAAAGAATCTGCAGCCATTAATTTTTATAGCTGATGCAGATACTAATATTTTATGAGGTTTGAAAATACGAGGGGAAGGGAACACCCTAAGACCTGCCCTTGGTCCCTTTGGTTGTTGTTTTCATATGACGATAAGTCTGGCCTACTTGTACCTGGAAGGTGGCCTTGTTCAACACCCCAGAATTGAGAGCATGCTGTCCATTGATTTGTGTCCAAGTCGACAGCCTTTCATTTGGAATTGGTTTGGTTTTTCCACTTTTCCCAAGAGAAAATCCAAGAACCACTCCATTTCTCTTGCTCCTTTTTTTATTTTCTTGAAATGATAAGAGCTCATTTCCAGTTAAATTGCAGCAGAGTTTATCTTAGCTAGCTCCTCCTGGCCTGGCCTGGCTGAAATGTCTCCATTTAAATGTAGATTTTTGACTTCACACCATGGATATAAGCAAGATCCTTTCTGCATGGGAATTAACATCAAGGTGAAAATAGGAACTTGAGATCCAAGCCATGCTTCCCACCCTCTGCAGATCTATAGGAGTCCAGATGGGATATCCCCAGCTGTTTATTCACAAGTTGTCTTGATACCCCCTTTCCCCACCACCCGAGGGGGGCTGAGGGAATGTTGCCCAAGTCAGATCTATATATTTGTATATTTATCGGGGCCACAATACAGGACGTTAGGTCAAGGAAATCAAATGCTGCAGGAGAGCAGCGAGACCATTCTAGATGCTGATCAGACTGCAGGGGGTTGCTGCCCTTGACCCTTTACAATTAATAATAGATACACTTACATGAACATGCTTTAAAAAGGCACGTCTCCTCTTGTTTGGGAGCCATGTTGCTCTAAAGGTCTGGCATAAAAAAAAACATGTACTGTGATTCAAGCTTAATTATGTGAATGCCGTAATAGCCTCTACAACTCACACCTCTTTTTCTTTCACCTAAGTCATGGTAGATAGCTGTGGTGTTCGTTTTACAAGCAAAAGCGGGGGGTGGGGGGCATTCTTCTTTCTTTGCCTCTGTTCCATTGTATTTCACCAGCAGTAAAAGAGAGGGGAAAGTGAATTGTCCTTACTCATCTCTTGACAATTTATCCAGGGTTTTTCCTCAGCTGTTCATGAGACAACCCAGCCTCCACTTGACAGTAGCCTGAAACCTTTTGAGTTGCCCAGGTGATCCCATGGAAACAACACTAACACAGATGAGTTCTTTATATAATTTGAGGTGATGTCCCAGAAAGATACTTACTCTTGTAGAATGTTGCATCCTGAGTTAGTTATGTCGTGTCCCAATTTAATTAATCAAAACACAGCTATTCTCTCACTCTTCAGCCCCAAGCAGAGTCCTAGAAAATCCAGAGAAATACTGTAATCTCAAGTTTAATCAGTATAGAATGTGTACTGGTAACCCTGGAAATGTAGTGGTCATGCATGTGGCTTGATCCCCATGGCCACCAGGGCCAGCAGTTCAAAACCACCCAGAAGCTCCATGGGATGAAGACAGGATTTTCTGGTCCCATCAACAGTTGCAATCTTGGAAACCCACTGAGGGGTCACTATGAGTTAGCATTAACATGAAGGCAGTGAGATTGGACTTGGTTTTATAATAATACAAAGGAAACCCCAAATACAAATACAATTTAAGGAATACATTTAGTAAGGGACCAAGATACATCAAATCAGATGATGGAGAGCATTGCCATGAGGCCATAATGACATCTAAGGGTATGCTGAGACTCAGAGCTTTCAAAAGGACATGGTGTAGGGCACAGGAAATGGTCAGAAAAGCATGACTGGATAGATTGGTGGTAGATCAAGACATCACAACTACAGTTGGGATGACAGAAAAATGCACAGGGTCAAGATTGGGACACATACATTCTGTTCAAAGAGCTCACAGCATTGGTCCAGGGCTTCCTAACCAAACCTAACCTTCCTAACCTCCTTACAATGCAAGCCCAAATAGGGTGACCTCTATCAAGTGCACATCTGTTATAGCCCTGAAGGGAGACCGACCTTCCCATGGTTGGCTATAGACCAGGGAGGTAATCCACTTTCCAATGCAGTCTGCTGAAGGATTAGGCTGTTTTCATCACATCAATGATCCAAAGGGCTTCAGTGGAAGCTTCATCCCCATGAGGACTCTGTGAATGAATTTTGGGTTTTTCCTGCCAACATAGCTGTTTGAAAACAGAATGCTTAGAATCTAAGTTCTAATACACATGCTATCCCATGCAAGCAATGTGATGTTGTCCAATCACTTCAACACTGTTCTATCCCGGTGTTTTTCATATGCCCACATTAATAACATTACTTGGCCCATGAGGTATTTGGAGAGTTAGATGATTTTCTGCATTTATTGGCACAAAGAAAGTGTTTGGTAAATGTTGGACATCTGTGCATGGTAAATGTCGGTACTATCTACACATCGATATATTATGTATCCCCTTGAGACATTAGAAGACTCCCTAGATGACCCATACAGCTTGCCCTTGACCACTTACAGAAAAGCTGGCAAGTACACTTCTCCAGCATCAGTCCCACAAATGAAATACCTTTGTACAACTGCAGCCACTGAGAATTCTAGAGCATAGTTCGACTCTGCAAGAGTTATGGACTCACCATGAGTCTGAATCAACTCTCACTAACCTTTTGGTTTGGAGTTGAAGGCTTCAGGAGCCAGATCCATGCCAAAGGAACCAGCGGTAGGCAAAGAGCAAAGTTCATCTACTTGGATGGAAGCAAGCAAACAAACAAACAGAAAGGCATCTCACCACTATCATCACCAGTTAGTATAGGGAAGAAGAAGACAAAGAAAGATTTTAGGGACCCCCTCCCAGGTGGCTGGCTCCCCACCGAGACTAAGGAAATCTCCACTGAAATACAGAGATGGAAAAACATTAAGGCTCCCTTCCTGCTTTGAGAAATCCACCGAGGACACCATGGATCACACCTCATCTGTTCTAAGCATTGGGTTTACAAATGGGTGCTGCCTGGCACCACGTGTCATAGACACTGTGTGTTTATTTAAGGACTTGGTTTCAAGGGATATTTTCCAGACGTGTGGTTCACCGCAATAGACAGCTGTTGATATTCGGATCCCATGAGCATTATAATATGTTTTAAAATTGCGACACTTTTCAAGCCAGATGTTCCACATAAACTGCGCACAGAGAGGAAAAGAAAAGAGGAGGGGACTGGAAGGGCGGGGGAAAGGAGGCCGGCAGTTCTCTCATCTGCCATGACACGTTAAATTCACAAGCAAATCCAACGCAACCCACTCCCATGGGGCACATCCTGCATGCTTTTCTGTAAGCAAACGATGAAGATAAAACCACCTTAAAGGAAAGCTGTGTCCCTGATGAACATGAGTGATGGGACCAAAGCTTGACCTGAAGGTCAACCATGGTTCAGAAGTGCTTCAGAGAGTCTATGCCCAGACTGTTTGCCGGAATATGCCCCATGCCAGTGTGCTTCATGGCTTCCAGGCGCTTCCAGGGGCATTGCTCAATTTGACAGACATCCTTGCCTTCCCTCCTGAAAGTGTCTCTCAGGTGGAATTGGGTGGGGGCTCAGGGGCTGGGTCTTTATGATGTTGTTAGATGCTGTGGAGATGGTTCCAACTCAGAGGGATTCTGTCTCCAACGGAACTGAACACTGCCCTGTCCTGGACGCTCCTCACACCCGATCATGTGGTTGAACCCATTGTTGCAGCCGCTGTGGCTGTCAGTCCATCTTGCCAAGAACCTTCCTCATTTTTTGCTCCCCTTGACTTTACCAAGCATGAAGTCCTTCTCCAAGGACCAGTTTCTCTTGATAACATGTCCAAAGTGAGTCTTACCACCTGAGCATCTAAGGAGCCTTCTGGCTGTGCTTGTTCCAAGACAGATTTGTTTGTTCTTCCGGCCATCCACAGTGCTTTCAATTCTCCTCACTAGACCTGTCATTGGAATGCCTTGATTCTTCTTGGTCTTATCCTTCTAGATCTATTTAAAGAAAACAAAACTTCACTACCATCCAGTTGACGCCAATAGACAGCAACCAAACAGAACCAGGAAGAACTGCCCCTGTGAGCTTCTGAGATTGAAACTCTTTTTTGAAAGATCATTTTATTGGGGGCTCATACAACTCTTATCACTGTCCATCCATCCATCCATCCATCCATTGTGTGCCAAGCACATTTGTGCATTTGTTTCCATCAGCATTTTCAAAACATTTTCTTTCTGCTTAAGCCCTTGGTATTAGCTCCTCATTCCCCCCTCCCTCCCTCCCTCCCTCAGGAGCCATTGATCATTTATAAATTATTGCTATTTTGTCATATTACACACCATTTGATGTCTCTCTTCTTTATAGGAGTGGAAACCCCCACCTTTCTCCTGTGGAGCCGCTGGTGGTTTTGCATAGCTGACCTTGCAGTTAGCAGCTCAACACATACCCACTATGTCACCAGGGTTCCTGTCTTCATAAGTACAGTCAAGTGGTTAGGAAGGGGGCTGCTGAGATAAGATTAACTAGGTTTAAATCCCAACTCCATCACTTACTGAGCACCCATGGGTAAGTTACTGTAGCTAAACTAAAACTCCATATATCCCACCATAAAATGGATCCATAATGGTACCCACTTATCATGTTAGATCATGCATCTTGCCTTCCCCTTGTATGGGTAGGAGTTCTCTCTCCCAACTCAAACTACTTAAGAAGATCTGGCTTTGAGAGAAAGTCTGGCTGTTCCCCATCCTCCCCTGGGATAATTGGATAATTTAGGGTGTCCTCAAGTCAGCCTTGGAAATCACTAGTCCACACGATTGGAAATGATGGGTTTGAGGAGAAATGGAGTGGGAGCTGGGTGTAATGGAAAGGCGGTATAATCAGACAGAGACAGCCCTGGGTCTGTGCCTGAGTCCCTCACCTCATGAACTATGTGCTTCCCAAGTGCCTCGACCTCCTTGGCCCCAGGGTTTCCACTTGTATCCTTGATAACAACTCCTCCTGTTAGAGGGGGTTTAAAATGCAAAGGAGCTGACTGAGGATAAGTGCCCTGCATAGAGTAGTGTTTGTTCTTCAGTGTCTGTTTCTCTTACAGCATCCTCTTATGGCTCATTACAACATATCTTAATATCATTATCGATCACCCTCTGTTCAAGGGCAGAAGTTATCACACACGGTCCCTCCCTGTTGTCCCCACCATCTCCCTGCATCTTTCCATCTAGCAACAAACGGAAGCATCAGAGTGAAATTAAACAAAATATTTCATGGCTACACCCTGATCTTTGCATAACATCCACAGTTTTCATGAACTTATTTCTCTTGAGTCTATCTCTCACTATCTCTCACACTCACACTCTCTCCCCTCCTCTTGAGGAAAAATGGATATCACACATTTGCTCTGGAGTCTAGACCTTCTTGACTCAACTTAGATTCTCCTCCTTCTCCTGAGCCTTTTCTAAGATGTGGCCCTCTTCTGTGGCAGCTACATCGTCTTCTATCCACTTGGAAAGGTATGGAGTCTAGCCTGTCAATCAGGTCATTGCCATTGTGTCGGCATGGTCTTTTCCTGAGGATTCTGGGAACCGCTGTCCTCCTCCTTAGAGGTGAGACACACACACACACACACTGCCTGTTTTCCTGCTGACAAGCCACATGGAGACCCCTGATGGAAACAGAGGGAGACCCATGCCAGCACTGAGATGCTTCCACTGCCATTACATCCACAAGTCTTTCTACCCACTGGCCTGTGACCTTCCTACATACAGAGACATTGCATGTTTTGCATTAGTCTGAAGGGGAAATAATAGACATATAAGACATTTGGGCTAATGTCAGACTTACAGGCTTGATGTGGCCTAGGAGGTTTTCCTAAAATACAGTTCTCTAGTACCCACATATGAGTGTCTCTGGATTTGTTTCTCCAGTATACCCGGACTAGCACATCTTCCTTGTGCTCTTTTAATATCCGACACTTACCCTTTGCCCAAGCATAGTCACATTTTATTATCCAACTCTATTCAATCGTTTTATCTATTTTCTATTTTATATTAGCCTATAAGCTTGATAAGGCAGGGTGGTGTTCAGCTCACCAGGCTGCTTCAGCATCCAGCACAGTATCGTGCCTGCAGAATTGAATAAAGAGCTGGTGGGCGCATGAGTAAATTGATTCATGGATGATGCATACATGGGGAGGTGGATGAGCAGATCAGTCAGTGGGCAGGAGGATGGATGCATGGATGGATGGACAAACGGGTGGCTGGGTAGATGGATGAATGAATGGTTGGTTGAATGCACAGATAAATCAATGGAAAGATGGATGGATGAATCATATCAGTTTAGGAAAGTGGATCTCTGACCGCAGTACACCTAAAACATTTTTGGTAAACTGGCTAGGTGACTCTTCAGCTGGATATGGGCCAAAAAAACAACAATGACTGCAACATAAATCTCTTTCTAGTCGCGCACTGTACTTTAAATGTTCCTGGGTGGCTGTATCCCATAGAATCCTTCAGATGCTAACCAAACGATGAGAGGCTTGAATCTACTTAGTGGGTCCTAAAAATTAAAAAAGCCCAGCGATCTGCTTCCCACCTAAATTGGCCGCTGAAAACCCTATGGGACATAGATCTACCATTCAATTCCGACACACATGGGGATGCCACGAGCTCAGACTTAACCAAATGCCATGCGTTTCTTTGTTTTAATTGGACTTTATCTTTTGTTCATGTTAGGGTCAGGTGGCCTACATGGCCTCTCTTGTCTGCTCTCCTGCCTCATTCCTCAGCTCTGATTCTTGCTCTCCCCACTCCAGCCTCACTGGCATCGTCTGTGCTTCTCAACAGCTGTGTCATCTCCTGGTCGAACGTCTCTTAGGTAGCTCTCCCTCCTGCATCCACTTGGC
Source organism: Nesogale talazaci (assembly GCA_004026705.1). Lineage (NCBI taxonomy): Eukaryota > Metazoa > Chordata > Mammalia > Afrosoricida > Tenrecidae > Nesogale > Nesogale talazaci. Next base: position 62,476 of record PVJH01009368.1, on the reverse strand, counting down.
TGACTCCTATTCACCTTGGGGCTGAACTTCACCTCAAGGTGAGTGAGTGTTGTTTGTTGTGTTTTAACTTGCTTTCCCTTCTTTCTTCATCTCTGAGTCCAGCTGCCCTGTTATTTGCCCTTGCAGACCCTCCTTGTTCTCCACATAGCACTTAGCATCATTCTAATTATGTAGAAACGTGTGTGATTATTGCTTTCATGTTTATATCCTCAGCCACCATGCAAGCCCTTGATGAAACCAAGTCAATCCTATTCACTGCTATACCCCAGGGCCCTACTAGCACCAAAGTGTATGCACTAAGGGAATACCTTTGTAAAATGTGGGGTTGGTAGCCAGCCAGCACTCACTCCTCTCACTCTTCCTGTTGTACGTTACTTTTGCCCCTTCTGATAAGTTCAACCTGGTCAGTGAGTTATGAAGATGTTTAACAGGTTGCATCTGATTTCCAAAGGGATTCATAATAAATCCCACTTTAAAAAAAACCCACAAAGTGACTGCTCTGAAGTCTCTAGATCATGGGAGTCCTTTTCAAACTCTCCAGGGCCCTGTCCACAGTCTTGGGCAATGTGTCAGTCTGCATTTTCCATATGTGCCCATCGTGGCACAACCACCCTTCACAGATGTATGTGACACATGAGGACTATTCTAGGGTACTTGAAGTCATTGATGATTCATGAACATGGAATGAGTGGGTCACTGAGAAACACATGCCTGTAGCAGAATTGCTTGCTTAACAGTTTCCCTCCTTTGAGGAAGAAACTTTCCAGAAAGTGTCTAAGGGAGAAACAGACCTCATGCTTCCCACAGCATATGTGAGTATCTCCCTCAGTCACCAGCAGGGCACCAGGGGGAGGGCAAGGTGGATTAGCCAAGAAATATTCCTCTCTCAAAGAAGAGTGTTCCACCCACCCTAGCCCTGACCAGATAACCGGTCACAATTGTCACTGAATAGGGTCGGTGAAAACAGTGTGATATTCATTCTTTACTATGCACCAGATACTGGGCTAATGCCAGTAGTCCGTTATCATTTGTTACTTGAATGCCCAATCCAGCCCAGTGAGGTTGGTCCTTGTGTCATCCCCGCTTATGTATGATAAACGAGAGTCTTGGCACTGGGATTCAAGCTGAAATCTAAGTCCAGAACTTGACTCTTCATCTCTAAACTACTGTGCATAGCACCAAGGGACCAAGGACTACCCCTTTGGCAAAGGAAACAGATATCCTAGTGGATTTGTGTAACCATTAAATAAGCATTTATTGTGTACCTAATGAAGAATATTGAATGTACCATGGTCTGCAAGAAGAAGTAGCCCATCTTCTGGGTAGAAGTACATCCTTAATGCTCCTCAGATGTGAAGATGGCAAGACTTTATCTCTTGTACTTTAGACATGTCATCAGGAGGGACTTGTCCCTGGAGAAGGACATCATGCTTGGTCAAGTACAGAGTCAGGGTAAAAGAAGGAAGCCCACCACCAGATGACTGGGCATTGTGGCTGTAACAATAGACTAAAACATAGCTGCAATTATGAAGAGGGCATATGTGGCAGTTACCTAATCTACCAATTTGAGGATGAGGAATGTAGGGGTGGAGTCTAGCCTGTCAATCTGGAGATAGCCCATGAGACCTCTGTGTGGGTGTGGCCTTCTGAGAATTCTGAGAAATCCAGTACTTCCTTCTTGGAGGCAGGAGATACTTTCTCTCAGTTCACATCCTTGGAGACACTCAACTGACAAGGCTGGCTCCCTGTGAGATATTCCTGAGGAGAAGCCACATGGACCTTCCCTAATGCAGCCAGAAACCTATACCTAAAGAAGCCTCGTGGCGACCCCTGCCAGCGCTGAGCTGCTTACAACACCACTGGAGCCAACAACTTTCTATCCCACTGGCCTGTAGTCATTCTTGCATTTGGCAACATTGCATGTGTTTCATGCGTCTGAAGAGGACTTACTTATTGCTATCAGCCATATGGGCTAATACTGGACTTATGATCTTTGACTGAATTGGGTTGGGATGTTTTCTTAATGTTCAGTTACCCTTTATATAAGACTTTCTCGTATACGGAAGTGTGTTTATGAATTTGCTTCTCCAGTCTACCCAGACTAGCACAGCATAGGTCTGGGAAGTTGTTCCTTCTGAGAAAACAGTATCTCTGTGAGTCAGAAGCAACCCACGGCAGCTACCTAACAACAATAACAAATGTATAGTGATCATAGGGTGGTGCGCAAGAAAGGCGATCTCTCTGGTGTCGAGGGCCTGTGATGGGAAATAGACTTCAAACAAGTAATTACACTGGAAGAATGCTAATGAGAGAAGTGATGGACATACAGAGCTGGTCTAGCATATCCCATAATCAACCATTAAAAGACACACCCTGGAAGTCACACTCGATATTTTCACAGAAAAGGAAAAAAAAAGAAGGTCATGAAACTGAGATCAATTAATGTTGTGGAAGGGCCTTCCAATGCACAAAAGAATGCACATTCTTCCCAAAAGAATGAAGACAGCATTGGATTTATGCCTTTCAGTATTTCTGGAGTATGGCACTGGGCCTGGCGTATAAAGGACTCATTCATTATTTGTGGATGAATTGTTGGAAAAAAATGAAAGCGGTCAAGGTGTTCAATGAAAAGTATAGTAAGAAGTTCTTCATACACCTCACTTGGGTAAAGGAAGAGGAAACCAGGAGCACTCAGGGCGTCAAAGCAATGTGGCACTAAATGGAGTCCCAATCCAACCAAAAACCCAATTTTGTGTCTAGAATTTGGGATTGGACTTGGAGCTGAGAGACATCAGTTACTATATAAATAGGAGGCGAAGATAGGGAATCTGCATGTCCTTTAGTAGCTTATCCAAAGTTAAGCCATATAGAAGAAATCATTTGCCATGTCCCAATTTGAAATTTTTGTTCTCCCAACTGAGTACAAAGCTTCCATGGATTGATGGGTGAATGTAACCAACTACCAGATGGTATCCTACGTCAGTTGGTATGCACATTGGAATCCTGATTTCATAGATAGAACAATTCTCAGCTAACAATAAAGTACACTATCAACTCTAATGGCTGCCATTCTTACAAAGGAATGGAACTAGCAAAAAGAAGTCACAGCACATTGTTGCTGTCAGATGACATTGAGTTTGTTTTGACTCCTGAAGAACTTGTATAAAACAGAATGGAATAGCACCCAGTACTGAGTCATTCTCACAATGGTTTTTATGTTGGAGGCTGTCATTGCACCCACGATGTCAATCTATCTTGTGAAAGGTCTTCCCCCTTTTTTTCAGCCCCTCCACTTTACAGAAACTATGCCATTCTCTAAGGACAGATCTCTCCTGATAAAATTTCCAAAGGTTGTGAGACCAGCTCTCACCATCCTTGCTTCCAAGGAGCATTCTGCCTGTACTTCTTTCATGGTGTGCATATGATGTATGCCAATGATCTAAATGAGGAGTGTGTTATGCTGGGTTGACTAGAGAAACAAATCCAGAGACACTCATATATGTACAAGTGAGAGCTTTTGTATATTGAGAAAATACCCTAACCGAGCCCAGATCAAGTCCTCCAGTCTGATATTCGTCCATTTGTCTGATACTAGTCCATAAATTCCTTTTTAGATTCTCACAGCACATGTAATGATGCCGAATGGGGGGAGATCACAGTCTGGTGGATGCAAAGTATTGTGGATTCAATGCCAGTGGAAGTACCACAGGGCCAGTACAGTCCTCCGCCACTGGCTCCCTCAGCACAGCTCTACCTGGCTTGCCATCAGAAAGGTGAAGCAGCGAGAATGTTTGGCCTCTCTCAAAAGAGAAAGAGAGAAAGTTCCAGTAATCCTCATGAGAAACTCATACCCACAAGAGGCACCATCAGACTCTTACCTGATTGATAGACTAGACTTCACTCCTTCATGCTTGATACCCTCAAGTTAACAAAAGATCATGTAACTACCACAGACAATTCCTTGTCAACTGATACCTTTGCACAACTCTAGCCATATATAATTTTAAAAACAAGGACAATAGTAAAATTATATTTCTGCCTAAAGGACAAAACTAAAATGTATACAGCTCAAAATGTGCCATTTAAACATTTAAACATAATACTTTATAAATGACAAAACAAAATTATTCTGTGCCTTGGATACCTATGCCATAATCTTATAATTTTATAAACACATTCTCCTACTGATGAAAGTTTATAAGCCAGCCACTTCATCATGCCTTTAACCCTCAATTTTGGATATCCAATTTCTTTACTGCTCACTTATATCAAAACCCAGTGCTCCGAGGAGACAAGCCTATCCTTTGATGTGATGAACCTTCATTCCAGTTGGAACCTGTGAGTCTGCATCTATAAGCAAACTCCATCCATAAAGTCAGCACCAATTCCCAAGTTCATTTATCTTATCTTCATCGGATCAGGTTTTGGTCAACTCAATGTGGGTCACCTTATGTAGCCTCACCAGGGTGCTTATTCATGCCTTTCAACCATGAGCCCCTTCAAAAATTCTCAACAACCCTAGTCCCCTTGGGCTAGGTCATGAACTTCAAATCAAATTACTCTCATATTCTCTATTAGTGCCTGGGAACCAGGTCCATGAGTGTCAGTGGCCAGACTCAACCCATCTCTTTACTACTGCATTTCTCCCACCTCCACGCAACATGTGGATCAAAGAGGTCTCCTAGAGAGCATTTCAGGCTTCCTGCAGGCTCATTTTAACATTCAGTTCTAAAGAAGAGAATTTCTTCCTGAATCCATTTTTTTCCAGCTTCAGGTACAAGCCACTAGTGCAAAATTTAAAAAGCCAAAGTGTTCACTTTCTCCCCTTAAGTCTGTCAACAGCTCCTTAGGCTAGTCTCTTCCAATATGAATGTTCATGGAACTCAAGGTACCCGGTAGGATTTATCTTTTCAAACCCTTCTTTGCAGGGGTGTCCTATACCCATTTAAAGAGCCAACCTAATGGCTAAAGGCAAGTAGGCTTATAAACTCTCTATTTTTGCTTCCCAATAATAATTTCTATCACACATTATTTCAATAGCAATGGGCAGAAGAACTCAGTATCAACCTAGAGAAGCCAGATCATTAATACATTTTTAAGTCAAATCGTATCCTTATCTAAAGTTATCTTAATCCTTATCTAAATTGTTCCATTGATATGAAGTATGGCCTTACTAAAGTGACCAGATGTTCTGCTTTTTAACAATTTAACTATGTAATATATTACAATACTATATTTACATTCTATGAACATTTTTGTTGCTCCATATAGACCAAATTTTTAATCAAATCTCCCCCACCCCCTGGTCAATGGAGTTCCACTTAAAATCTGGTCACTTTACCTTAGGTCTCTGACTGCATCAAACCAGGTTCTGTCAGTGATTTTTGACTACGCCCCATTGTCTCAGAGGAACATTCTAGGGTCAAATCTGGCCCCTTAGCTTAAAATTTACATGTATCACCTTCATTTTCACCATTTCAAAAAGATAATCAGACAATTTCCAAGAATCAAACCCTTCACTTCCATGTTATTTCCAGGAAACAATTACATAAACACTGAGACCCTCTCTGACCTCTGACTAGCCAAAGGGGGAAAAAAAGGGTACCACAAGTCAGAGGTCAAACAATATCCACTCTCCATCTTCATGATTTGTTCCTCTAGTATCCTGCTCCCGGTACCATAATGTGTTAGACTGGGTTGACTGAAGCTGCAAGAGTGTGTGGTCTGTTTCCAAGGAAAAGGAGGGGAAGTTCTCACAACCCTCATGAGAAGGTCACACCCACAAGGAGGCACTATCAGGTTGTTACTTGATTGACAGGCTAGTCTCCACCCCATCACTCTTAATACCTTCAAGTTGACATGATATTGTAGGACTACTACAAGTAGTTTTAAAATGAGACCTTTAGACTAGAGGGAATTTCTTATAAAATTTACTAGCCCAAGAGGTTTCAATGGAGGCAATAAACTTGAGCAATGCCAGTAGTATAAATAAAAATGGTACTAGTCATACTTATTGTTGTTATCACTATAGTAGCAGTGTCAAATCCAGTAGCATTAATCATAAAACAAATAGCAATTTTTACTATTTAAACTTTCATTAACAAACCTTCATTGACACGTGTACCTTCTGTTATTATTGTTTCTCATTGTTATAACGTCTGTGCTGATGGACACCTTAGGTTCAACAAAATGAAATGATGCCCATTATGTACTGGCTTCATGATTGTTGATATGTTACTGTCCATTGTTTGTCATAGAATGCCAAGTCATCTCTTCAAGGGCTTCCCCTTACTTTGACTAATCATGATGTGGATATAGATTTGGATGCTGATAAAGAGATAGCTCTAGATATGGCTTTGGGGAAGACAGAGGGTGAAACATAAAAGATAAATATCAAGATATAGTGAGATCTCATTTAATTTCTATAAGTACTATAGTTGAATTAGCAGTCCCATTGCCTTTTTAATGATGGGGAACTGGCAAAAGGATGAGAATAAAAATCTGGCCAAAGGATACAGAGCTGGTTAGTAAAGAGTCAAGATTCGGATAAATTTCTACATAATACCAAAGCCTCAGGGTCTTCCTACTGTATGCTATGGCCTTGACATATTCAGAAGTTTTAAAAATTCACATAAAAGGGAGAGCTTTCTGGCAACTCAGCAAAGGGAATTATGAAGAAACGAAGACCATGCTTGGTAAATACACACGTCTGGCTTGAGTGGACTGTGCATATGGGGGTGGAAAAGAAGGCAACATAGGAAAGGTTGATTGGGTCATGAAAGATCTCAACTTCCAGACGATGGGGTTTAGAGGCTATCCTTTTGGCAACACAGTGCTCCTAACCCATTTTAGCAGCAGCATAATGTGTTAAGAATTATCTGTTGGATGGGATTTGGGGGGGGGGGGGAAGAGGATGGAGGCAGGAAGGCCAGCCAGAAGGCTATGAAATAACTTATGTGAGGAGTCAAGCATCATCAGGTTACCCTATCCCAGAAAAATGCCTCTAACTGCCTACGACATTGGTGCCAACTCCTGACTAAAGTTTTAAAGGCCACGGTCTGTAGCACCACCCTCTTTAGCATCTTCTGCATCCTCCCTTCCCTCAATCTTGACACTTTACCCCACTGACCTTTTAGTTGCTCAAAACAGCTATATTTCTGCCTTCAAGACCTTCACACATGCTACCAATTTCCTTGGATATACTCCCTAGATTCTTCAGAGGGCCAATTCAGCTCCATCTCACTCATATTTCCAGCCTCCTCATCAGCTCAGCTTCCTCATGGCAAGTGTCCCTGACCCTTCAAAGTGCTTCATTGAAGTGTTTCTGAGTATATGACACCCTGACTTCCTCTTTCATAGCACTTATAATCGGGGTATTAGTTACATACCCATGCAATTACTTGATTAATGCCTCTCTCAAATGAAGCTTTGTGATGAGAGGGATGCTGTCTCCCTTTCTCATTGCCATGCCTCTGCTTTGCTCTGTATCTAGCCCGTGGTCAGGTCAAATAAATATCTGTTGACTGGATGGATAGTTGTAGGAAGGATTCACAACCTGTGAGTGTGATAAAGGGGTTTTGATGAAGATGGTTGAGCAAAAGGATGCCCATACTGGACATAGGATATGGCTGTATGTTTCACCACCACCGGTGGGCAGCAGGAGGAAGTAGATGCTTGATGGTTAGCAATGAATTATTCCATTAAACTAAGCCAACTCCAAGAAATAGAGGCAGCACCAACTCACAGAATGTGGGTAGTAGGGGACACCTCTGACCACAGTGGCTACCATATCATTGTCCTTTAGTCACTTGTTCAGATTGACCAAAATAGCTATTGTTAAAAGCTCTGTCTTCGTTTGTTTGTTGTAATTTTTTGTTTTAAATTAGATAAAGTTCACTTTTCAGATCATCATTTTGTATTTAACAGTTTAAAATTGTCAAGTCTCCCAATAATTTTCCCTCTACCTTTCTCCTACTTGTAGCATAGATCTCCATATTCCATTTTTGATAATGTCCTTGGGACCTTATTTTAGGCATAGCGACTACATACATGTATCTCTGATCTCTTTTAGCTCTTTAAAATTATGAATTGCATATTCTTATCTTTCTTGAATTATATCACTTACTATGTCATTTCATGTATTTTTAGCTATTATATTAGCTTTCCGAGCAATATGTACATATTTTGAATTCCTGTGGAAATGTCCTATGAGCATTCCATTCTTTCATGAGCTCTTTAAAACCTCCCTCATATGTATGTGGGTGTATATATTGCCATGGGATTTATACTCACAGTGTCACTATAGAAAGTATAGAACTGCCCCACAGTTTTCCAGAAATGAATCTTTATGGAAGCAGACTACCACACTGCCCTCCCCGAGTCTTTCAGCTATCTGTCAGTTAGCAGCCAAGACTCCGTGTGTGTGTGTGTGTGTGTGTGTGTGTGTGTCTAGGTTGACTAGAGAAATTCATAGACTCTCATATATGGATAAGAGTTTTATAGAAAAGAGAAGTTGCATATTGAGAAAACATGCCAGCCCAGTCCAGATTAAGTCCATAAGTGCAATATTAGCCCATATGTCCAACACAAAACTATAAAATCCTCTTCAGACTCACGAAACACATGAAATGACTCCAAATCCAGGAAGATCCTAGACCTGTGGGTGGAAAGTCTTGTGGATCCAGGGGCAGTGAAAACATCTCATCCCTGGCAGGCATCTCCATATAGCTCCTGCAGCTCCAGATCTCTATCTAGCATAGCTCCATGTGTCTTGTCAGCAGTAAGACAAAACAGAAAATGTCTGTCTTTGGTGTCCAATGAGCTATTTATTTCCTTGGTATCCAAATGAGGTCATCAAGCTGCAACCTGATTGACAGGTTAGAATCCACCCCTTCACAAGTTGAGTGAGAGGGAGGGATGGATGGATGGATGGAGGGAGGGAGGGAGGGAGGGAGAGAGAGAGAGAGAGAGAGAGAGAGAGAGAGAGAGAGAGATTGATTAGTGGTGTTGTAGGGTAAACATTGGATTGTGAACTGAAAAGTCTGCAGTTCAAACCCATCTTGCTTCTCAGATGAAAGTGGAAGCTATATGTATCCTTAAAGATTTGCAGCCTAATAAACCTGTTCAGGGCTACTCTCAGAGTTAATTTGATGGCAACACATATTCACACACACAGAGCTTTAATATACATTATTTATATTGACTCTTCCCTGTGCTCCCCAGTTTTCCCTTGCTATCATTTCATCGTAAACTCCCTTCGACAAGTCTTACCTTTTGCACATAATTTAAGTCTGGTCTGTTTTCTTGTTTCTAATTATATTTATTAGTGATTTTCCCTTCAGTGGCTTCCAAAGGTCTTAATTTCTATGCTGGTTCTATTTTTTTTCTTTTCTCGGCTTTCCTGAGTTTGTCTTTCTCATTTCTCATGTGTTCCTTTTATTGTACCCTGAATTACTTGAACCTTTGTGTGTGCTTTGAGGTTCCATTTCATAGAGGTCATTTCTTAGTTAATCTCTTAGCGCGTTGGGCCAACCATGTACAATTGCCACAGCCAGTTTCCTCTGCGATGCCCCTCTTACTGGGCCATGCTGATTAAGAATCTTTTGGCATAAGATGTTTCTGTAGTGATTCCCCACTCAGGGCATGGAGTGTTGGCAAGCTTCAGACAGCACTAACATGTTCACTGGCATAGCAGGCCTATAGCTGACCTACTGGGACAAAATATGTGCCTGCACTTTCCTATTAATGGGTGCTCCATGGATTAGCATCATAAGAATTGCTAGAAATGTAGAAGCTTAAGCCGTGCCCCAAACCTCCAGAGCAGATTCCTGAGTGATTTAAGGGCACGCTGAAGTCCATGCAGCAGCAGCCTCTAAGGCCACCGCAGCAAAGATGAGTGTCTCTAAGCTCATCTACTCCCATTCTGACATCTTAAACTGCTGGTGTTTACCTCTCTTCTATGAGGAATGTGTTAGGAAGACAGCTCTCAGCTCAAGAGAGAGTGTCCACAGCTGTATTCGAAGCTCTGGAGTTCTCTGGTATTTTTCAAAATGTGAGTTCTTGTCAGCTGAGATTTACTGCCTATCTGAAAGGGAGAATGGTTGCCTGAGCGAACATGGTGATCAATAATTCAAATTACAGAATCCCATTTTTAACACTCACACCATACCAAGATGACAGTAGGGTCCAAGTTGTAATTATTACAAACTTCAGTTTTTAGAGATTTCACTTTGATTCTAGCATCTGGGACCAGAGAGGGATGAGAAAAAACCACTCCACTTCCCTAAAGAGATTGTGCTTCTTCAAGACATGACCAATGGTTTGTATTATGCTCACAGAAATCTTTCATTGTGGGCTGCATCATGTTTTGAAAGAGCATGTACTGGGTCTCCTTTAATGAAGATGGAGACACTGTGTTGGGAGTAGAATAAGGAACTCGCAAACACGACAAATGGTTTCCTGAAGCTCCCAATCTATCTAAAGTCCTAAATGTGATTTTGAGGCGCTCCACTCTCTTGGGCTGTGATTTGTTTTTCTGAGAGTACAGTTCAAGAGAACATGGCCTTCCAGGGCACTATGAAAAATGGGCAGTGCATTGAAGAAAGAGCTTCCTCGCAGCATAAGGCAGAAATCAATGGGGAGATTGTCTACTGGTATCTCTGCTTTGGACTTGTCTTTATGCACATAACAGATGGGCACATGCTGCAGAAGCCCATCCTTTCTGGAGGCTGAAGAATGTGGTTTCTGACCTTTAGAGGCATCTACCCTTTTTTCTGGGTGGTAGCTATCTGACAAAGCCAAGATACCCTTGATGTGAAAAATAAAAGTAAAAATCCATGGTTCAGTGTTTGCCTCGCAAAAACCTGGACCAACAGTTATTCTGACTTCAGTGCTCCTTTTACTGGAAGTAGAGAATGCTTTCATGGACGGAGAATGCCCTGAAGTCTATCACCCTTCACCAGTTCCCAATTTTCAATCCAATTTATCTTTCTTGACTGTCATAGTACTAGAGTTCACGGTTGTAGTATTTCCCTGTAGTATTTATCATCTCACTTTTAAAAAAGTTACTTGCATCAACCCATGGAGCCCTTTTTCAGTCATCTTGTAGGCAGACATTGATATTAATCCAATCTTACTTATGAGATGATCTGAGATGATCTCTCTGAGAGATCTGAGGTTCAGCAAAGTTAAGTCACTTGTCCCAGGTAACCTGCCCAAGGTTCTAAGGAAATAGGGCCAAAATATCAATTCAAAAATCCTGGCTTTAGATTCAATGCTGTGAGCAACTGACTACTTGCAGCTGCCTCATAGCTAGCAGTATTGAGTGTAAGGGGCTGATCAAGAATTCTAATTGAATATACAGATGTCAGGGAGATGGACTGTAAAACTGAGTTAGTCTTGGAAGAAGTCCTTTGTAGTTCTTGTCATTGGTTTCAAGGGTTCATCTGATAGTGCCACTATCTGTATCCAATAGAAAGAAACAGTTCCCACTCCGACACTGTCAACAGGATAGTTGTGATGTCTGAGTCATTGATGAAGCCATTGTGTCCATCCATTCATGGAGAGCCTTCCTCTTTTTTTGCTGACTCTACTTTCCCATGCATGATGTCCTTCTTTAAGAACTGGTCACTTCTGATGACAAGTCTGAAATGTGTGAGTTAAAATCTTTCTATCCTTATTTTTAAGAAGCAGTCTAACTATGCTTCTTCTAAGACATACTTGTTTGTTCAGTTGGCAGCCCATTTAATATTCTTGACCAGCACTGTAATTCAAAGACATGAATTCTTCATTAGTCTTCCTCAATGACTTTCCAGCTTTTCCAAGCATTTGAGGAGGTTGAAAACACTGTAGCATGGGTCAGACATGCCTTAGTCTTCAAAACAACAGCGTCATGGAGAATAACCCAAAGAGGTTGTTATATGAAAATATTCATTCAATCGCCTATCAAAGAAGTTTTAAATGACATATGCCAGCCATGAATATCTTGCTGATATGGGGAGGAATGCTTTTGATTGCAAGCTAGCAAAAAACTCAGCTCTGGTGGTTTAAACAAGGAAGGATTGGTTTCATTTTCTCTTTTTGCATGAAGTCCGAGGGAGGAAATGTCTTGCCTTAGTCTATTATAGTGGTTCTCAAATGGGGATCATTTTGCATCCTAGGAGGAATTCAATAATGACTGGGTAATTTTTCTTGTCCCAACCCAACCCAGGAAGTGGGGCACATTTTTTTGGTTGTCACCCGTAGCTATGACCACGTAGTGGGTAGATACCAGCGGTGCTGATAAACACCCTACAATCAAGAAGACAGCTCTCTACAACAAATGTCAATCAAGGTGAGGTTGGTCAAGACAATCAGCTTTAATACCTAAACATTATCAAAACCCACCTCCCTGTGAGTCTCATGGTCTTTGCCTCATAGTATCCTGTAAGCTGCTGACTCTCATCCTCTCTCAAGGCAGGTATAGAGTAGATGGGAGAAAAGGTGGCATCATTACAGCTGTGCCCTTTTCATTGATCAGGAAAGTAATGACTCCCACAACACTGAAGCCAAGCACCCCTCTGGTTTGCTTAGCCAGTGTGGTGTCCCATAGCTATAAGGAGACAGGGGTGGACAATGCCTTGCTCAAACCAGGCTACAGTACTGCTCCAAAGAGGTTTGTGGTAGTTACTTAATCTGGTGTCAATTTGAGTGAAGAGGTGGAGGTTAGCCTGTCAATCAGGTCCCAGCTTGATGGCCTCCTTTAGATGTGCTCAGGAGATAAATAGCTCTCTGGAGGTCAGACACAGGCACACTCTCTGTGAGACATTCCTTCAGAGCGGACATAGGGAGCTACGCTAGAGCCCTGGAATTGAAGGCGCCACAGGGAGACCCGTGCCAGCACAGAGATGCTTCCAGTGCCGCTGGATCCACAAGACTTTCCACCCACTACCCTGTAATCTTCCTGCATTCAGCATCACTGCATATGTGTTTCATGAGTCTGAAGAGGAATTTATAGATTGGTATCCGGCATATGGACTACTGTCGAACTTAAGGACTCGATTTGGATGGGGCCGGTTTATTTTCTCAATATTCAGTTGCTCTTGTATACATGCTCTTTCATATCCACATAGTGTCTATGAATTTGTTTCTCTAGTCTACCGAGACAAACACAAGGCCCGAAGTCTGATAGCAAGGAAGGAGAGTACTAAGAAGGCCACAATAGATGGGTGCTCTTGTTGGGCAGATTCCCCCAAACTGATCCTGGTAACTGCAGGTCCTTCTTTTTCCAAGCAGTCCTGCAGCAGCCATGAAAAGTGCAGTGATGGCACCCTGTCTAATGGTGTTAAACGAAGCAGCCGCCCTACGCTGCCAGAGCCTCTATTTAAAGGGCTAGCTCCATCTTCCAAAAGCAAATGTTTTTAAAGCTCCTTTTCCCATTGATAAATTGTCTGAGCAGAGACAGATTGAATTATTTATCTGGACTCTGGAAATCAGTATGGCTATTCTCAATGCGGCTGTGGTCCAATTTTAGAAAATGTATTTGTGGAGCAATAAATAACAATATTCCTCCCAGACTCCTTTCATGGCTGTTTGATTCATCCATTCAACAGATATGTATCAGGCTCTCATTATAAGAGCCAGGCTAAAGCATAAAGCCACGGGCGTGGTGAAGCTTCTCAAGGGTAAACTCTTTGATGGCAGGAATTAACTTGATCTTGACTACTGTGATGGCCCCAGAGTCCAGTACACTCAGTGACTCTTGGTTAGAGCTCAGTCCAAGTTTGTTTCAAGGATGAGTACATGCAGTGTTGACTCCATGGACATTGTAGTCTAGTTGGGGATGTTGGTATGTAGAGAAAGTAAACAGAATATGAGGATGTTCTCTATAGGAGAGGTGTTGGAACCTCCACAAAGGTGCCCTGCTACGTCTCTGGGGGAGTGAGGGAACACTTCCAGAAAGAAAAGCTATTTAAACTGAACTCTGGACGTTAGAGAACAGGAAATATTAGTAGGTCTGGATTATCCACCAACCTATGCTACTGCACCTCTTTGCTTCTCCGTATCTTGATGCAAGTTTTTCAGATTCATTCCATCCTTTGTGAGTCTATGGTTTACATTCAATCACCCTGGCTTGAATAAACACCAAGAAATTCTTCTGGAGGTTTTGCCAGACACAGAAGGCAGAGGGAGAGAGAAGAGACACATGCAATCCCAGGACAGCCTTTAGGGAGTTTTGGCAGAAGCAGCCCCTGAGGGTGAGTCAGGGGGGCTGTGCTGGTCAGCAAATGTGTTTTTATTCCTTTGCTTCTCCTACTTCCACTTCATCCTCCCCAGCGTCCATGTTGTGGAACCACACTGTCCAAGAAGCTGCAACCTCATCCTTGCTGAAGACTGAGGTGGAAGGCATCTCAGGCTTCTTACACAAAGCTTCCTCTTGGGAACCTTATGTGACACCCTATGTTGGGGCTGCTTCCCAGGATGCATCTGTGTCGGGGTGATTCATGATTCTCTGCAGATGAGCAAGGACCAGACCCTGGATGAAAATAGTCCACATCCAGCAATAGATTTCTCAAGCGAGTTGTTCCTGACCCAGATCCAGCCTTTTGCTGACCACGTTTGTTCCAAGAAGACTTGTTGGCTCCCATCTTGTCTATCTCTACTTTGATCCAAACACTGGTGTACTTGTGCTGAGCTTACTTCGAACATTTCTCTTATTCCTTTCTGCTCATTGCACGCATCCTCTGGTATAGTCATGCCATCAACTATTATTTATTAAGCATCTGCTATGTCCTTGGAGGCTTGGGGTACAGAGTGAACAAGAGAAATGCATAAGTCCCTCTCCTGATACAGAGTCTGTGCTGGAAGAGAAGACTTTCAGTTGGGTGCTTGATATTAATAAACTGTCACAGTAAACACTGCTAGAAACTTGGCTATCAATGTGCTATTTGGGACATTTGGCCAGAGCCCTGGCTTAGGGAGCAAGGAAGCCTTAGTTCAAGATGAATAATCTGTTTTGCAGTCTCAGGACCAGAGTTTCTTCTCTGGAGAACAATCTTAGGGTGACCTTCAAGGAGCCCCATGGTGAGGTAACATAACTCAAGGGCATCTTCTTATTCTTAAGTGCCATCGAGTTGGTTCAGACTCATAGAAACTCCCTGCACAGCAGAATGACAGACCACCCTGGCCCTGTCTCATCCTCACAATTGTTCTCATGTGTGAGCTCATTGTGGCAGCCACTTTGTCAATCCATCTTAATGAATACTTTCCTCATTCTCATTGCCCCTCTACTTTATCTCTTTTCCAGGGACTGGTCACTCCTGACAATATGTCCAAGCTAGGTAAGTCAAAATCTCACTCTCCTTGCCACTGAGCATCGTTCTGGCAGTGGGAGGCTGTACTTATTCCAAGACAGATGTGTTTGGTTTTGTTTTGGAAATCCATGGCATTTCCAATACTCTTTACCAAAGCCATGATGCCAATGTATTGATTCTTCTTCGGTCTTTTTTATCCAATTCCCAGATTTTGCATGCGTGTGAGGCCATTAGAAAACACCATGGGTTAGGTCAGGTCTTCTAGAGATCCTTCCGCAACCCCCAACCCCGAGCACCCCCCAAAAGCATATGTATTAGGGACCCTGGTGGTAGAGTGGTTACATGTTGGGCTGAGATCTCAAAGGTCAGCTGTTCTAAACCACCAGCCACTCTGCAGGGACCAGATGAGGCTTTCTACTTTTATAGAGAGATATGGACTCAGAAACTCACAGGAGCCTCCTTACCTTGTCCTATTGGGTCACTCAGAATCTGCATGGACTCAATGGCTGTGATTTTTATCTTTTTATATTCAACAAAAAGCTCTTTCCCAAGGCATTGTTCTCTAATTGCCTAATGAAAAAGTGAAGTGGAAACCAAGTATATTGTCCTTTTCAGGGAAGATCCTCAAGTCCCTGAGGATATGTTAGCCTCACCCAATGGACCCCTCTGACCTGGATATATCTCACTTGATCCCTTTGGACTTTCTTCTTAACTGTCCATCAAGAAGTGCAAGGCATCCATAGGACTGCACCTTCTATCACAATGATCACCTTGCAAGGTTGCCACATCTTTGCCACTTTACCTCCCATGGAAGGATGCTTGCTGCTGAGCCGGGGGCTCTAATGAACTTAAAATTGACAATAGCTACAGGGAATTAAGTAGTGTCATCTCTGAAACACGATCACATTCATCAAGCTAGTATTTGGGCAGTGTGGGCAGGATGTACAGGGCTTGACGAAGCTTTTGAAGCAAGTGGGGACTCATCAAAAACAGCTCTCTGATAATTTATATAGTTTTCTGTGCACGACACATATATACCCAAGTTCTATAACAAAGCTGCTCAAGGGTTGGCTGGTTTTCATTCTGGTTTCAAACCCATTCTGACTTGACCAAACTGTGACCAAGAAGCTGTTTCAAATGGTGACTCAAAAAGACTTTCAAACTGATCTTCAATTGACATAAGAAAGGAAGAAAAAAGTTTATCTTCTTTCTTCTTTTACCCATCATATGGGTAAAGATACCTTTCTTTCAGGTGAGACCGCTAGATGATTTTGGATGGGCATCGATTGAGAGAACCAGGGACTTTCTCTCACCAGTGTGATGTCCTTGTCTAGATAGTTGACCTCTCCAGGTCCAAGTTTCCATCATCCATAAAATTAGAAGTTTGAACCATGAGGTCTCAGAATCCCTTTTCTGCTCTATTCTATATTCAATGATTTCAAAAATAATTGAGGGTTCAGTCATTCCCAACCCATAACAACACTAAGCAGTTATTTACAAGATAGAAATATAGTTACAGTTTGTCAAGCAGAAGGGGCTGTAATCTTATGTTCGAAGTGAAGTGAAACCAAGCAAGCTATGTCTTCCCAAATTCCACACAGTGCAAAGATTAACCCCATGCCGGGTCTTTTAAAATCTGTACACCTTTTGCTGAACGACTCACCTAATATGTATCTTTGAAGACCGATCTCATCCCCAGCTGAGAAATAGAATCGTAACTCTCCCCAGTATGTCTTTGCACAGAAGGTATCTCATCATTGCCTTTCAGTACTGTACACTTTGAGACACAGAATTAATAGTCTTTTGTTTTCTAAAAGTGGTATTGGCATTGCAGGCAGAACTCAGAGTTGCCTGTCAAATGCTCAACACTTTTTTTTTTTTTGATAATGTTATGCCCAGCTGAAGGCCTGTTTTTAGCTTGTGTGTTTGCACATCCCTTACTTCAAAATGAATAGGACACTTGGCAGTGTATTCACATGAAAATGCTTCCACTGTGAGGAGTGCCCGGGATAAGTCGGGACTCTACCGGTTACTCACCTTGTGTGTCTCTTTTCCTAGATGATGATTCTGAAAAATAGATAGTGCTCCCATTTTACAAATGAGGAAATGGAAGTTTAGTCAAAAACAGTTTCTCCGCCCTGGAACAATTTCGACTGGGCAACTCTTCGTCACGGGAGGATGAGGTTGTCTTGTTTGTTGTAAGATGTTTCACAACACCCTGGGTTCCATCCGGAAGAGGCAGGCATCCTGCCTTCCTCCAGTTGTGACAACAACAACAAAACATCTCCAGACATTGCTAAATGGCCTTTCTCAGGCAACATGATTTGAACGGGAAGTAGAAAGCCTCATCTCTCTCCTGCAATGCGACTGGTGGTTTCAAACTGTGGACCTTGTGGTTGGCCACCTATGTGGAGCCATTGCACCACTCTATTTTTGAAGATTTAAAGCTCCTTCTCTTTGGGGGCTAGGGTTCTAGTTTGAACGTGGATGCTGTCCACACTCACTAAATCTTGTTGTTAGGTGGCATTGAGTCATTTCCCACCCATAGCAACTCTTTGCACAACAAACGAAACCCTGCCAGGCCCTTAGCTGTCCCTAAAATTGTTCCCATGTGTCAGCCCATTCTTGCAGCCACTGTGTCCATCTATCTCCTTGAGGGTCTAACCAACTAGCCACCAATATATTCATGACCTGTGACAAGCAGAAGAAGTCTGGGATGAATGGTATTGAAAAGTGTCATGATTGCACAAGAGACAAAGTAACCCTTTTTTCAAATGTGGAGTTGATATTTCTCTTAACTTACTTAAGAGCTGCTCTCCACAGAGAACTGAAATGCTTAAACACTGAGAGAGACTCCAGAGTGCCAGAGTGATCATTTCCATCAAATTCCAAGAATTCACCCAGTCAAATTCTGTGGGTGATAGTGTTAATAATATATCTTTTAAAAGTCCCAAGCATGAATTATTTGCAACAGAAGTTTGATGGTAATAGCATGCATCGTACATTAGTTCTTGAAGCTGAATAATGCAGGGCTTGTACAGCCTGGGTCGATAGAATTTGGATTTCTCCAAATCGCTTTCCCCTTGCTCACTCACCAAGAAGGCAGTCCTTCAGCAAGGTGAGTCCCGGCATGACAGCAGACAAACTGGGTTCCCTGGCCCAATACAAAAGTAACTGTGACACTCCCCATTTCAGGATAATGGCTGCTGTGTCCAAGACACCACCCCGGAGCTCCAGACAAGAGTTCATAATTAATTGATCAGACTGTGTTTTCCAGACACATTGCTGGAACATGTGCTCCAACTGCTGCATGGATGGGAAAGTTCAAGTGGAAAAGAGAATGTGGGAGAACATTCTCATGGCCCAAACAAACACACAAAGAAGTGTGTCTGGATACGAATGCCCATGATTTGCCCCTTGAAGGACACACAAAGGTGTCCCCCGGGGTTTATCAGATCGTTCATGCCCCTGATTTTTCACCTCTTCTTTTCTCTCCTTCCTGCTTCTTGTCCTCAACTTGCTTTCAGTTTTATGGAGCAAAGAGTCTTACATTAAAAGGAGAAGCAAGCCAGCCTCACTCTCTGGACCTCTCGGACCTGGACATAACTGTAGATATGCTTCTCAAGACTCTCAGATGGCCACTGCTTGCTGTGCTGTGTTGCTGATGCTGTTAGCTGCCATTGTGTCTGTCCTGACTCATGGGGATATGAGGATGATGATGTTGTTGCTGTTGTTGTTGCTGCTGTTGTTGGGGGGCCTCGAGAGCTGTGTTCTAGAGGGTTCTCGGTGGCTGCTTTTTCAGGGATAGTTCTCCAGAGTTTTCTTCCAAGGTGCTTCTGGATGGCTTCTATCTGCCAGCCTCTGAGATGGAAGCCTCTCCCTGCCATCCAGCATGTTCTGACTCACGGTAATCCTATAGTTCAGGGCAGAACTGCCGTTGGGAGCTTCCAAGATGTCGTTCTTTATGGGAGTAGAAGACCTTATCTTTCTCTTACTGCTGGTGGTTGAAAATGGCCAGCTTTGCAGTGAACAGCCCAATGCATGACCACTATGCCACCAGGGCACATTTGTCCTATCCAGGAACTGAGGGAGAGATGGATGGATGGATGGATGGATGGATGGATGGAATTTGGTATAATTTCTGGAGAGTGATAATATTTATGCTACCCTATCTACATGTTCTGATTCTGATGTCAGTTTCCTCAAATGAGGGATTTGATGGGTTTCATTAGGCATTGTTGGTGGAGTTAGTGGAACTTTCACACCAGGTCATCCAAGCTCATCCACACTCTGGCAACAAGTAGATCCACACACCCTAACCTCACCTGTGCTTTGCCTAATTGTCTATGGCCTCATTGGTGAGACAAGGGATTCTCCCCAAAAGGACCAGCCTCAGGTGGATTCTCGTATAGCCATGACAACCATTTAGAGTAGACTGAACACCTCTACCCATCTCCAGCAGATAGGTACTCATCATCAATGTTGTGCCCAGCAACACTCTTTGAGCTACATACATCAGTAGAGCAGAACAATTAGCTAAATGATATATTCTAGGCGAGAAAAGGGGTTGAAGAGTGTCCATGGAGATTTGGGGAATAATGGACATATCCATTGTCTTAAAAGAGTTAGTTTCACAGTTAGACACACAGATAAAAACCTACCAAAGGGCACTCTTTACATATGTGTGGTTTATTGGGAATCAATTATTCCTCAATAAAGTTGATGAAAATAAACTAAAAGATGCTCTTCCCCCCCACCCCAACCCCACCCACCCTACCCTGCCAAGGGCTGAGACAATTGTTTCCAAGGTTTGGCTATTGGTCAGAATTTCTAGTTGGGCACATGTTTTTACACCTCTCCTATTCCAGAGTGTTTGTTTGACTGTTGGATAAGAAAGACCTTGATTTGAAATAATTATAACTGGGGTGGAAGCATGGGCCAGATCTGACAGATGCTGTTTAATGAGGAACAATGTGAAACTTCTTCTTCGTGACTCAAGAACTAATGGCAAAAGTATGGAATTAGAGGGAAACAGCCTCACAGAAAAATGCACAGAACAGATAGTGCTGCATTCATAGTAAATTTGTCAGTGCACGGTGGTTGCCAAGAAAGCAGAGAAAGTGTGCTGTAGGCTGCATTATCAGGAGGAAGGGAGGAGGTTGTTCTGTGGCGTTTTGTGGCGTTTTGTGTAGAGCTAGACATCTGTGCTTCTTGGTAAATCATGTTAACAGGGGCATTGAGGTGGATGTTCAGGAACCATGAACCAGAAGGCTCAAAAAGATCTAACATCTTGTAGCATCAAGATCACTAGAAGGAGCTAAAGTCATCCAGGCCAGAGAATGCCTTGAATGATCTGCCACCTCGTTCTTGTAATTAGTTGCTGTTGGCTGGCACCAGCCCTAGTGAGCATATGAACAACAGAACCAAAGATTGCCTGGTGCTCTATTACCTGCATGATCATGAGGGTGTGTGGCTCCACGGTAGTGGCTACAGTGTCAATCCATCTCTCCTTTTCACAGACCCTCATCTTGACCAACTTCATTTTCCCTCCCACTATTGCTTTGCCATTCCCTGTCAAACGTATGCTGTTGGGTTTTTGTTAGGGTCTGCTCAGTCAGATTCAAGGCATAACATCCCACATTTACCACAGAGCAAAACAGCACCATCCTCCAAATCCTTGTGATGTTGAGCTCACAGTTGCAGCCCGGTGTCAGTCGGTCTCTTTGAGGGTCTTCCTCTTTTTTGACAGCCCTCTACTTTACTTCGAGGAGGCCGATCTCCCCCAAGCATATTTTGGGGACAAGCAACCTGAGGAGCTCCTCCTCCTGCACTTTATGCCAATCACCTCACTGCCATCGAGTTGATGCTGACTCTTAGTGACTCTTTAGGACAGGGCACAACTGCCCCTGCCCATTTCTGAGACTAACTATTTCCGGGAGTAGAAAGTCCTATCTTTCTCCTGAGACATGACTGAGGGTTTAGAACTGCTGACCTTGCAGATTGTAATCAAATGTGTAACCACTGTGCCACCAGGGCTCCAGATGCACATCAGATGAATTAAGCCATGACGTCCGCATAGCAAAGCTATGAGGGGATGTTGGCACAGAGTTATTGTTCACCAAGTATTTCTGGCTCCTTCTAGGAACATTGTTAAAAGTATACCTTATAGCTGCATTGCTGCTTTTCGCCAACCAAGTCTGTGTGAGAGCCATCCGTAAAATTTCTGGATGGGAGCACATGCTAACCGAGAGCTTCCATCCTCTGAGTCTTTGAGTGAGGACAACATAGATTGGTTGGAGCCTGTCTCATGTAGAATTATGCGTGCCAAGTATGAGCCAAGGGGAAACCACAGTGATTTTAAGCTCCTGTAATTTGGGGGCTGTTTGTTTCTTCAGCAATGTCTCTCTTGACTGATACAGATGAGACAGTGTTCTCCTGTTTCAAACAGGAAGTAACTTTCCAAGAGTTCAATGCCCAACATCCAGCCAATGGTGGGGCTCTGACGAGGATACTGAGTTTGACTTCCAAATCCCAAGTACTATGCTCCATGGAATCACTGGGCTGCCTGGAAGGGTGCAGTTTCAGATGCCATATCGGCTGGGAAAATATGTTACCTTCCAGTGAATTTGATGCACACCGAGTCTTATATGTGGAACCAAACCCCATTGAGTTTTTAATGGGCAAGCTTTAGGAAAGAGCTTTTTTTAGTTTCCTGAGAAGCCCCTGGGAGGGGTTTCAACTTCCAACCTTTTAGTTGACAGAAAATGACACAATGCTAAAATTTAACAGGGGCCCCATTCTGGGTTCCAGAGAAGGGAACACTTTCTTCCATGGGTCCTCTGATAGTGGAGGGGATTCTTGGGAGATTGGCTGGACACCCAGCCCTGCATGAGTTGAAGTGGATGCCTGTCAACTTCTTTTCCAGGAGGCTGTACAGAGAACCCAAGCATTGAAAAGATGTCATGGCCCGAAAGACCAGTTCCCTTCCAGCCTTAATGTGTCTCAAGAGGGTTAGATATATCCAGAGGGCATTTCCTAAACGCCAGAGCACCATCACAAAGCATGCTCACAGAGGGGGTTAGCCCTTCTCATCCACCAAATACCTGGTAAATGAAATCGGTGCTGGGAGCACTTGCACCCTGTGTAAGTTCAACTAAACTGAGCTGAGTCCTCAAATATTAATTAAGGGGCATTACTTGTCTGCTCTGGGCAGGAATTCATGCCCCAGGATCATTGTTTCTTCTCTAAGCTCTCTTACAAGTAAAATGGGCTTCTCTCCTAGAATCCTGCTCCACCCCCACCACAGCCATCACCCCCCACCTTCCCCCACACCCCTGCCTCCCCCTGCTTCAGCCCTGTAGCGGGTCTATAAACTCCATTGTTTTCTTGTGACCAGCGATTCTCTCTGCATTTTAAATGCTACCTTTCTTGCTGGTGGGCTCTGAAGGCCCCGTGCTTCCCAGTCGGAGAGCCCGAGTCACATAAATCATAGTGCAAGGGAATTTTTATGCAAAATAAAGCACTTTCCATGCTTCCCCCTTGCAATGATTACATGATTTTCCCCCTGAAACTGAACAATATATGTTTCATAAATAGGCCCTTCCCACTGTAAGCAAACCTTGGAAATGGATTATTTGTTTGGTTTGCATTTTGTCGCCCGGCCTCGTCACTACCAGAGACTGGCTCTCACAGATGAGGCGTGAGGAGGGCCAAGAGCCCTCTGAGAATGTCCTCTGCAGTGGGCCCGCTTTGCTCCAACCGACACCCTGCCTGTTAGAACGTGGATCCCAGGACACCCAGAAAGCCTCTAAAGGAGCCCAATTCAAATCCTGGTTGCGGGGCGGGGGGGCTCTCTCAAATTTTCATTGAGTGAGGAAATTTTTAAAAGGGTGATGGGGCGAGGGAAGGCAGGAGGATATTGAAGACAAAGAAATGTGTTCTTTAACCTCGGAGCGTCCCAAGCATTTCTAATTGCCTATTTATTCTCAGTAACCTTATGTCACTTCGGGATGGGGAGGGGGCACAGGGGCAAGTTCAACATTTGGGTGAAACTACCATGAGGGTAACACAAGTTAGCAATAATCTTCACATAGCAAGCTTTTAGATATCCAGTTAGCTGAAAGAAGAAAAAAAAAAAAAAGACAGCCATGATCAATTTGCAGGAAAGGGCACATTTAAAACCAGGGTGGTGAGTGCCGGAGAGCTTAACAACTTCCTAAAGGTATTTATCCTCCATTTCACCAAGAACTCCATCTGCTTAAGAGAGGGGTGGGTGTGGAGGAGAGACTGTGTTCCCCTGTGTTCGGACTGAGCTTGGCCACTGACCACGTGAGAGCCAGGGCTCCCTGCCCAGCTTGTCTAGAGAGACTAAGTCATTTGATCCCCTGGACAAAGGAGCCCCACCAAGAGTGGACATAGCCCAGCAGAGAAATCCTGACATCACACAAAATAAAGACGATCTCATGAAGCTGGAATGCGAGGGGTTCAAAAGAGAGCAGGGTTAAAATATGACTTTTGCATCTCACCTAAATTGGGGGCGAGCACATGCGCTTTCAAGTGTCCAGGGACAATGTGGAAATACCCTTATCACCCTGCAGGGTGCAAGGCATTTGCTGGGAGATGGCACATGGCCAATGCAAATGAGTCTTCCCTCTCCTGGGGAGGCAGCTCAGAGAGCCTCCTCGTGACTTCAGAACAGGGGATCCTGGTGTTAGGTCCTCTGAGTGCAAACCCCTCTCCTCCCACTTCCTTGCTGTGAGATGACCTTGCACACAAAGTCCCTCATTGAACTCCAGGCGCTAGTTCATAGGGTGAGCTATGACTGGATGACTCTCAGGATTTGTAACTTAGGAGATTTCTCAAAGAGCTTGATGAGACACCCCACTTCTACTGCAATGAAATAGAGTTTGAAAAGCCGTACATGTTCAGAAATCCAAAGAGCATGTCCTTGTTGCGTGCCATCGAATCGATCCCGACTCATTGTGAGCCCAGGCAAGTGACTAGAATGGCCACATGTGATTCTCTGCGAGGTCCTCTTTATGGGTGAAGACGATCAGGCCTTCGTTTTCCACGGAGCTGCTGGGAGACTCTGCATTGCGACCTTTCCTTTAGCCGCCAAGCACTCACCCCTGGAGTCACTAGTGCAAAGATCCTAGACATTGAAGTAAAAGGACTCAGCCTGAGTTGTCCACATTCTAACACACACTCATCTGATCATGACAAAGACAGTAAAGAAGGACGAGACCAAGACCAATGTCAGAAGAGACTGAAATTTACTCATGTACACAGTGTGCTTTAAGCAAAAGAAAGAAATGATGATGGCAAGGAGTTGAATAGATGATTATAAAGGGCCTTTTGAGATGATAGTGCAGAGTATTAAAGTGAAATAGCAAAATATGCCTTTTTTTTTAATGAAGGCATGGCAAAGAAAACCAAGTGGGACGAGCACATTGTGCATTTCTCAAGCTTACAGAGCCATGGGAAATTCAGCCTCAAGTTGCAGCATGAGGAACACGTTTGAACAGTGCAGGGAGCATCAAAACAGGCATGAGGACCGCACAAGCTCACTGCAGCAAAGCGAACGGGCTGATGTTCATCCATGTCACAGGGTAACAAATGGCCGAGAACTAGCCACAGTCAAGGAAGGGTGCCTAAGCGGTGCCGAATACGGTGCGTGACAGGAACTTGCATGGGAAAAATTTTCAGCCAGCAGATTGAACACAGCAAGTGCTCCTTAGTCTACACCGAGAAATTTGGGAGAAACTTCCCAGACGATGACTCAGCCATGCGGGCCCCTCTCTCTAAAGAAAGGTGATGCCAAGGAGTGCAGAATGTACCCAACAATGCCATTCGCATCACATACAAGTACCATTTGCTAAAGATCATTCAAAACATGCCTTTAGCCGTACATGAAAAAGGAGCTGCCAGAAATTCAAGCTGGATGCAGAATAGGACATGAAATGGGGGACAGTGTTCCTTGTGTCAAATGAATCTTGGTTGAAAGCCACAAATACACAAGGATGCTTACCTGGACTGTAATGACTCCACAACGGCATTTGGCTTTGTGAAACATAACAAATGATGGATAATTTTGTGACAAACGTCAATTCCAAAGCACTTCATTGTGCTCGTGGGGAACCTGTACACAGACCAAGAGACAGTTGCTCCAACACAACAAGGGAAAACTTGTGTTTTACAACAAGAAAGGATCTGCCATGGTTGTATCTTTTCACCTTATACATTCAATCTGTTTGACTAGCTAATAATCTGAGAAGGACAATATAAAGAAGAATGTGGCATCAGAATTGCAGGCTCCTTAGCTGCAGTTGTCACTGTCAGAATGGCTGACAGTGAAGAAGATATGAAGAAGTTACTAGTGAGGATCAAAGACTACAGCCTTCAGTATGGATTATACTCTAGGGTAAGCAAAGCAAAGATCCTCATAACTAGATGAAGAAGAAAAAGTGGCCTGGCAAAATGAAAAATTGCTTGAGGGTGTCAAGGGATTTCATTTACCTGGATCCACAATCAACGCCCATGGAAACCAATCATGATATGCACTGGGAATTTCCTTGGGGAAAGCACTTTGAAGTGTTAGAAATAAAAGATACCACCGTGAGGACTAAGAGGATCAAACGCCGTGGTGTTTTCCGTCACCTCACATGCATGTGCGAGTTGGAAGGATGGAGTAACGAAGAATAAAAAAGATTTGATGTATTTGAATTCTGGGTGTTGGAGAAGAGGATTGAAAAAGCCATGGACTGCCAGATGAAGAAATCAATCAGGAGGTTCATCCAGCCTGGTCCTGAGAGGCAGCAATGTGAGACTTTGTCTCAGAGGATTTTGATATGCTGCCAGGGAAGGAAGGACAGTTCTTTCTGGGAGGGAGTGGGGTGTGTGGCATGCTTGGTTGAGAGTCAGTAAAAAAGAAGCAGAGGGTGAATAATATAAAGAACTTGGGAGTGTGCGAACTAAATAGTGCCACCCAGGTACGTGGCTAACTTCACCCTTAACATGCAGCCGCTAGCTTTGCCCTTGCCCCACTTTTTCATGAAATCATAATCTGAGTCCTTAGGG
The DNA here is from genome assembly GCA_004026705.1 of Nesogale talazaci. Lineage (NCBI taxonomy): Eukaryota > Metazoa > Chordata > Mammalia > Afrosoricida > Tenrecidae > Nesogale > Nesogale talazaci. Next base: position 36,110 of record PVJH01009368.1, on the reverse strand, counting down.
ATTGACAGATCTTGGATCATGTGCCTGAGGTATTCCAAGAGCACACGCCACCTGGTTGTCCTTGGCAAGGGATCTCCCTTGGCAAGAGACGAGGGTCTAACCCCAGTACCCATACTTTCAACACCCGTAGCACTGATGCTGCACATAGCTATACCCCCTTCTGGCATCGGATTGTGTGTCTTCTCAGAGGCTGCAGACTTTGTAGAGTCACAGAAAGAGCAACTCCCTCAACATCCACTTAGATCAAAGCTGATTGAATGTAAGTAATAAGTCTGATCAGTAAGTCTGATAAGTAATCAGACCTTACTTTCACTATCATTGAACACAGCCCTCTTGCATGAGCTGACTCAATTAACTGTCTTTGTAGGCAGCCCCTAGAAAGGCTTGTCCTGGGTGTCATATCCCCAAACTGAAAACAGCGCCTGGCACACAGTAGGTGCTTAATCAATGTTTGCTTTGTGAACCAATGAAGGGATGAATAAGTGAGTAAGTGGCTCAATGAATAGTTAATGTTTCCAGCTAAATAAAACATTTGCCATCTGATGACTTGGGTAAACTGGGGCTTACACATCAGCTCATTAAGTGCATGGCAGGAAATCCGTCATTGAACTTGTCTCTTTTTAAAATACAATTTAGGGCTTGTAATAAACCCAGAATTATGCATGCATGAAACAAAACTTTGGTGGCTCGCTTTCCAGAATGATACTGTTCACCCAAATACCATCCTGAGTTGAAGGCCCTTTTCTTTAAAGTCTGCCTTCTTTACTCCTCACCTTTCCACCTCACCTTCTCCTGGAACACAGAGGCATCACTACCTGCATAACTTTTTTTTCTTCTTCTTTTGCACATTCTTTCTCAGAAAGGGAAAATGAAGAGACAATTCATGTGTGATGCATTGCACAGCTGGAGTTCAGGCTTTACTTTGTAAAGTGAGAAGAACACACAAGACTTATCAGAAAGAAGTGTCAGGACTTAATCAAGCATTAGCAAGGTTGGGGAGAGACTGGAACTCACATTTGTGGCTGGTGAAAGAGCAAAATGGCACAACTACTCAGGAAATCGGTGTACATGTGTTGCAAGCTGGCCGGCACAACCCTATAAAAACAAGACACATATAGGCATGCTCAGGAGTGATTTATTCATCATAATAAAATATCAGAAACAATTGAAAAACCTGTCCATAGAAGAATAGATAAAAGGCTGAATAGTATACCATACAGTGGAATACTATTCAGCCATAAAGAAAAAACAAACTACTGCCACAACCACCAATGGGAGAATCTCATGGGGATTCCACTAAGTAAAATAAGACAAATACAGAAGAGAACATACTATAAAGCTTCATCTGTAAAAAGTTCAGAACCAGACAAAATTAATTGATGATGATAGACAATAGAAGGGTAAAGAGTGGGGGATGGCGGAACATTCCAGAGAATCTGGGCATGTTTTATCTTGTTCCCAGTGAAAGTGCATAGGTAACCTATATCATCATCAAGCCATATAATTGGTAAGTGTAATTTGTCCACTTTGCTATATGTATATTTGCATTCTAGTAGAATTCTTCTGAATGTATGTATGTTATGATTTTACTTTGTTTTCATTTTTAAATCATTTTATTGGGGGGACTCATACAAGTCATCACAATCCATCCATCCATCCATTATAATAACAACAAATATCAATAGTCTCTGTTGACCAAGACCTCTTGATTTCTTTTTTCAATTGGCATGATCTTAGTATTAATTCTTTTCAAATATCAATAAGTGACCTTCGATGAATTTTCTTGATCATGTAGTGAGTGAACCATTGGATCTATTACCAAAAGATTGGCAGTTAAAACCCCTCAGCTGCTCTGTCTGTGCCTTTAAAACTTTACAGCCTCAAAAATGGTCCCACACAGGTCTACTCAGTCATGTTGGATCACTATGTGTTAACATCAACTCAATAGCAGTGGGGTCTTTGCTGATATTAGTCAAGTCAGTTCAGCCTACCTGATGTTTGCAACATAGACCTCCTAAGTCCTGAGACTAGTTGCCATGAAACTTAGACTTGGAAACTAGTGACATTCTGGTTCTACCAGGTATTAGCTGTGTGACTCTGGGCTTTAAGACTGGGTATTTCTTCTCTGGAAAGTGAGAAGAGTGACCCCCCTCATAAGAATTGCATGAGAAAACATAAGTGAAAATGGGTAACGCAGTGCTCCAGCAGAGTAGAAGTGGAAAGTGATCATATTCATGGCAGTAGAAGCTACAGTTGTAGAAGCTAATGAATAAACTCAAGTAGCATAATAGCAGTATCGTTGAAGGGAATGGGTGAGCTAGTTATGATTTAAGTGGAATGGCATTGACCTGTCCAGACCATAGTCTAGATTGCTGGGTTTTAAGCTGGAGGCAGCACAGGAAGAGCACTGTGAGTGTTGTGAGTGCTAATAATACGGTGGGCATATCACGTCAGAGTGGAAACCTCCAAGTCTGGTTTGGAAAGGGAGAATGAAGCCCACGAAGACTATGGGCTCCTGGAACTGGGACACCCCATATTTAAGACAAGATGTGTATCCTTGTCCCGGGTGTCACCAGAATACAAAGTAAAGCCAGATGTGTTGTGCCGCAGCCTCCACCCCAGCCTGTGGTTGAGTGGTAGATGGATGGTATCATTTGCTGAAATGATTCCACCTCCGTGGCCTGCCATGGGACAGTGTGTGATTACTCTGTAAGGAGGAAATCATGGGTTAAACCTTGGTGGGATGCAGGTCTGGTCAGATCACTTACGTTCAGAATTACTTTCTGTCACCACACTAGAGTGTGTCTGGTTGTTCGTAATGGGAAGAGTGATTTGCTGTGGTGTCCACTCAAAAAGGCAGCATGACTCAGAGGCTCAGGACCAGCTAGAAAACCCAGCATGACTGAGTCTCAGCTCAGGGTGATTCATTCGCTGGCGTTGCTCCTCTGCCTTTAGCACTCCAAGGCAAGAGGGATCATGACCTGATCTTGGACATGAAATATAGACAGATGTTCTCCCAGCCAACCTACCATTCACAAAGGGGGGTGGGAGCTGCTGTGTGTGGAACATCCTCCATGACATCCCAAATATTCTCCCTGTCTATCCACCACTGGTACCCACTGTAGAGATAATGGAGAGTCGGTCATAGATATGATATTGCATGCATGCACAGCAGCGTCAGAAACCCAACTGCATCATACCTGACTCCAAAGTCTGGCCTTCTCCAGTAGAGAAGAGTCTGGTAGACTGAGTCATACTTCTGATTGGCACTTACTGGAATTTAGGCTCAGAATTTCCTTGAGAGTAATCTGTGGGTTTTCCTCAAGGAACTTGGATATAGGTTGCATCAGTTACCTCCACCCAATTTTCCAGCCCCCAATTCCTAACCCAAATATCATGTCCTTTTAGGAAACCCTGTCAGTTCCTGGAAACCCCACACTTTTTTGAAGAAAACTGACCACATGAAGAAAAATCCTTGGGAAATTTGAATTCTGAATTAATTATATTATTATTGTAGACACATATATCATATATGCATGTACACACATATATAGTACATACACACATATCATACCTATACACAATATGCACATATACATACATATGCACATACATCTTCAGATACATATACATATTTAGTTCCTAAAAGATTCTAAGATGAAGAGAAGAGGTGTGGAAGTTCACACTGCCTCCAGCAGAATGCCAATGCACAACTCAGGGCACTAAAGTTTCACTTTCGTTGGACCCTAAGGATATACTTGCTAGTTTTGATAACAAAGGTCACTAAATACAAGAACAATCATTGGCTCTCCCTGGAAACATGCAGGGAACCACAGGAAATGCGTAACTGCCATTCTGTAGACGATGGCTGTTAGGTGCAATGGAGCACGTACTTGACTGTTGACCAAAAGGCTGGCGGTTCAAGTTCACTCAGAGGTGTCTTGGAAGAAAGATCTTGTGATTTACTTCCAGGCTTGGTCATGGAAGTGTCTATGGAGGCCCATTCCAGAATCTTGAGGGTGGCATGCTTTACAATGATAGGATGGAATCAAGCTCTTGAGACTGATTTGGGGAACTGGACATAAACAAGATATCAATGTGTAACCATCAGGAAAAGTGGAAGGAAAAGGTCTCCTGTGGTGGGATTAATTTCTTCCCACCTGTTTGGATCTGCTGCTGCATCTGGCAGAGACAGGTGACTTGTCACCAGACACCTGAAGGTAAGTACTCTACAGGTAGGCAGCTCTACAAGCAAATCATGTGCACAGGTTGCCACGGCTGCCGGGGGTCACAGCAACTGTGTATCAAGAGATGCTTGAAGTCGAACAAATGGGAAGTATGGGTGTGTTGCAGGCACGTCTCCCAGATTTACATCTGCTTAGAATATTTTTAGCTCAACACATTTCTTGTCACTGACACTGAGCCGAAGCTGTCACATACAATTCAGGATGGGGCCAGTCCTGACTCTGTTTCCTATTTTCCAGCAGCCAAAGGCCCACCCTTCAGGACTCATTTGAGTGATTATAGGAAAAATGAAGTCGTTGCAGATTTCATCACCAGGATGGCCTGCCATGTCTTGTAAATGATTTGATGTTCACATAGAACAGGCTTCAAAACTAATGAACTCCCAGGAAATAAGCAATGGACATGTCTTTCAGAGTCACAGAGGGGAAAAAAGTAATGCTTAACATAAGGGAAGGGATGTGCATACCATTTCACCAAAACTAATTCTGTGGACCCCCACACCTGGACAATTCCCATGAACTGGGGGCTCTGACTCCGTTCCTCAATGCTTATCCTTGAGATGCCAAGAGAACCACCAAATCTGTCTTGATGAAGTACAACTAGAATGCTCCTTAGAAGCGAGGATAGTGAGACTTCATTTCATGTGTTTTGGGTACGCTATCAGAAGAGACAAGTCCCTGGATAAAGGACTACATGCTTGGCTAAGTGAAGGGCAAGTGTTGAGGAGAAATGCGCTTAAGGAGATGGATGGCTGCCATGGCTGCAGCAATGGGGTCAATTATAGGAACAATTGGAAGGATGGTGCAGGAGTGACTGGGCAGTGTTTCCTTCTGTTATGCATGAGGTCACCATGGGTCAGAATGAAATTGATGGCACCTAACAACAAATAATAACAATCACCAAACCATGGATCCCAGAACACCAAGGATCTCCAGGATGGCACAGGACCAGGTGACTTTTTGTCCTGTTCTATCTGTAAGGTCACATTGCACTGAAGCTTGCTCAACGGCAATGAATGATGATCATCTCCCGATGGTGATCGCAGTCATCCTTTAGACAATAAACCTAATCATGGGATTGGAGAGCATCAAGAGCAGTGTTTCTCAGCCTTCCTTATGCCGCTACCCTTTAATACAGTTCCTCATGTTGTGGCAAATCCCCCTCCAACCATAAAATTATTTTCATTGCTACTTCATCACTGTAATTTTGCTACAGTTATAAATCAGGGGACCCTTGTGAAAGGTTTGTTTGACCCCCAAAGGGGTCGTGACCCACAGGTTGAGAACCACTGCTCTAGAATCAGGAAGACTGAAGGTAGGAGAAGTGAGACAAAGAGGACTGGCTGCAAAACCTGGCGTTGGCAGTGGTGACCTTAAGAAAAACAGAAGACTCGAAGCAGGTCACGTGGTTGGAACTTATACAAGGTCCAGGAAGAAGAGTAGAAAGGGACTCTGGGGCTTAATAGCCTTGTAGGAAAGGAAAGAAAGACAAACATACTTGGTTAACACCCCAAACTAGCTTGTAACACACTGCAATAGAATGCTGTCGAGCTGCCCGTGAGATGCTGAGCATGCCTTCAGGACAGATTAAAATGGCCATGCCATTCATTCACTTCAATGTTCTCTTGCATTTCTGGTTTAGTTGTTGGGCTCTGTCTTGTTTTGTTAACTTGTTTGTTTTAACCAAACCCAGCTGTTATCTGTGCCTACAAGCTTTTCAAGGAAAGGCAGGCATCACCGTTATTCACCCAACATGGGGTCCCAGCATGGAAGCCCACAGCAATGGGCATGGACCACCTGCTTAGGGGCAAATGAAGGAAGCACCGGGTGACAAAGACTAGGGCTTAGTGTCAGAGTCTGAGAGTGAATTTATGATGAGCTAAAAGATTGGGCTAGACTGGACCTAGTACTAACAGAACATCTGTCCTCAGCTAAGTTATTCCTTCAGTTGAGTGTTTACACACAACATCCCACCCTATCCCTACAACAAGCAGTGGAGAAGAAGGCCACTGTTATACAAGTAGCTCAGAGACGCTGCATGACTTCTCCATCTTTATAGAGGTCTTTCACACCTCTCTAGGATGGCTGAAGCATCAGCCTACAGTCTAGAGGAGGAAACATGCTTTGAGGGGAGATCGTGCATACTGCCAAGTGATGAGTCTGTGGATTCAGCATCTATTCATTGATTCTGATATCATTCACAGATTCTGAAATGTTTATTGAGCATCTCCTGGATGATGCACCATATGCGAGGTTCCAGAGCAGCAACATATGTCAGGGGCCAAAAATTACTTTCTGCCTATGTCCAAATAGTAAATACTACAGACTCTGATGTGGCAAGTCCCCAACTCTACCCATATAGCTGCACCATAGATAGCACACAAATGAAAGGATGTGGCCATACTCCAATAAAAGCTTTATTTGCAAACAAGTAGTGAGCTGTGTATGGTTAGGTGGCAAGCCCTGATCCTGAAGACTATAATAAATCAATGCCAAACCAAACCAGCAGCCAACATGTGGATTCTAACTCAAAGCAGCAAATCTAATAGAGCTCACAAATGGAGAGAGACTCGCATTTTCTTAAGGAGCCCTGGCAATGTAGCAGGCCTTGCATTGGGCAGCTAACCTCTGGAGGAACATGAGATTACTATTCCCATGAAGATTTGTAGCTTTGGGAACCCACAAGGGCAGTTCTACTCTCTCCTGTAGGGTCACTAAGAGATGGAACAGGTTTGAAGGCAGTGAGTTTGAATGCATTGATTTTGTTTTCTTCCACCCCACCTCCCCCCCATGATATGTTGCATGTCCATTTAGGATCACCAGGGAATGGGGTTGGAGAGCAGTGGGAAACCCAAAATGGCCTCCTAGACTGGGAAATACATTAGGTGGTTTTAAAGGATGACTTAATGTCCATCAGGCTGTGGGTTTCCTGAATGTGGGAGGAAGGCTGCGCGTGGCAAGATCAGCAGTTTGAAACCACCAGCCACTCCTCAGGAGAAAGATGGAGCTTTGTACTCCCGTAAAGAGTTACAGTTTTAGAAACTCACAGGGACAACGCCACCCTGTCTTTCTTAGAGGGTCCTTATGAGGCAGAATGAGTGATTGGATTTCCTAGGAGTGGTAAGGTATGAGTGCACTTGGAAAAATAATGGAGAAGCAGTAAAGTGAGTACATTTCTAATGACGATCCCTGAAGAAGACTGGTTTCTGCCCATTGGGTCTACAAAGAATACTAGATTGTTGACGGCACAGTAAATACCATGTGATATACTGGACCAGAAGCTGGAATGCATTTTCTTATCCCGTCTTCTCAAGAGCATTCTGAAGATGTGCCTGTCAGGTCCACTTTGCAGATCAAACAAAGCCCACGTTTATTTACTTGGTAAATGCCATCAATTCCATTCTGGTGGAATTGTCCTCTCATAGCAACCCTATGGAGGACAGAAGGAAACACCACTCCCCATCCCAGGGGTGTAGAGAGACAGTGGATGGTGTGAGATATAAAATAATAATGACTTAGAATCTACCAAGGGTTTATAAGGAAAGGGGGGTGGGGAGGGGAGGGCAAAAATGAGGAGCTGATACCAAGGGCTTGAGTAAAAATAAATTATTTTGTAAATGATGATGGCAACATATGTAGAAAAGTGCTTGACACCACGGATGGATGGATGGATGGATTGTGATAAGAGCTGTAAGAGCCCCCAATAAAATGATTTAAGCAACCCCCCCCCCAAAAAAAGAAAAAAATCAGAATCCCTAGGCTCAAGCCCCGGGAACAGCATTTCATCATCAGTGTGGAGGAATCAGCATTTTAGTCAGCACCTCCAGGTGATCATGTCATAAGCAGTCCTTGGCACTTAACCTTTGTGTAGTAGGTGATGCTGCTTCCTAAATTTACCCCAAGATGGATTAGCCAGCTGGACAGGTGTGTTCCCAGCAAAATCTACAAAGGCCAAAGAGACTAGGACAGTTTGTCACCCCACAAGCTTTTCTCAGGTCTACATGTACCATTCTATGCACAATGCCTGGCCTGTGGTAGAACCTTGGACTATTACTGTGGACTGAAAGAAGAAGCACATGAATGAGCGAATGGACACAGCTCCCAGTGGAAGACCAGGGGTGATTGGCAGGGTTCCCTGCAGCCAGAGATCTGGGGAAATTTCAAGGGCTAACTCAGAGGGACAGCTTCCTCCAGCTCCCTGAGGAGTTAGTCACAGCCCTGGAAAAAGGGATGCCTCATCATGTTCCTCTTTGTGCTTACGTGTTCCAGCAACGCTCATCCTTAATGAAAGAAGAAAGGAGAAGGAAGCGAGAGTAAATCTCTTCTGTCATGAGAGCTCGCCCTTTCCTTGTCCTTTCCCCAAACTCTCCACCCTCCCCTCACTCTTCTACCCAGAGCCTGGTCTACACAGTGGAGTGGTCACAGGAAGCATCAGGATCCATCGATGACCCTTCTTAGTAAGTCAAGGGCCACCGTGGACCTGAGAAAACACACTGTGTAGCTGGGGAAATGGAACACACCACCCCTGTTTGTCTCACAAGGTGAACCTGGGGAATGTGCATGGCCAGAGGCCTGCACAAACCTAACAAGACTCAGATAATAAAGTAAGCAGTGACTCTAAATATTCATCGTGTGTAAGATGAGGTTTTCTCTGCCTGTAAAGAGTTGCAGGCCCAGAAACCGACAGGGGTAGTCCTGCCCTGTCCTATAGGTTTGGTTGGAGTCCAAATCTACTAGATGGCCGTGGGTGTGTTTGTTTTGTGTAACACATACCTATCTACTCATTCACTTACTCCTCAGAGTCCTTAAGGCTCATTCATTGTGAGGTCAAGTATAGCACTTGCCGAGATCTTAGTAGCTCAAGACTTCTGGTCCCTGGTGGGGATGGTGTAGAACACAGGATCATATAAGGGGATTTAAAAGGACGGTCATTACAGTGGTGGTTTGTGCTACAAAGGAAGGGAGAGTCTTGTCCTACCATACTCTGAGGACTTGGGCCAATCTTTTGGGGGGGGGGCAGGGGGGAGCAGTATTAAGATTTTATGGAAATATCATTTAGTCTGAGGTCCCCAGGTTGAATCAGAATTAGCCGGTAAACACAAGGACAGGTTTTTGAAGAAGTGATACAACAGGGGTGAAAACCCTTTCACCAAGAGGAGCACAACTGACTAATACATCAAGCTTTCTTTCCATTCTGTTCAATGCTTTCCCTACTTCCTCTTTTCCCTTACTCTTTCTATTCATCTCCTCCAGATGCCTACTGTTGTGTTTTTTTTCTTGTTTTCCTTCTCACATAGCTGATAAATATGAACTGAATTGAACTGTTGTTGCTATTAAACGGACATCATCTCTGGAAGAGAAAAACAGAACCAAACCAAGAAACCACATATATGCACCCCTACATTCATCACAATAGCAAGCAAATGGAAACAATCTGATTGTCCACTGCTAGAAGATTGGATAAAGAAACTTTGGTCTATACACACCATGGAATGCTATGCAACGTTCAAGAACAGACCCATGAAACATCTGATGGCATGCATGAGTCAGGAGGGTGTTATGCTCAGTGAAATTAGTCAATCATGAAAGGACAAAGATTGTATGAGGCCACTATTATAAAAAATTTTTTTAAGATTTTCACACCAAATGAAATAGACTTTGGGGATTATCAGGGGTGGGAGAGGAAAGAAAAGAGAAAGGGAAGTCACAGGCTTGATGTTCAGTTTGGGGAAAGATAAGACAATATTTAACATGAGGGAGATGGTATATATAACGCTATTAAAATGTGTCTTAACTATGGACATGTATGATGTGTAAATGTTATAACAAGAAAACTACAAAAGAAAAAAATTGACCAATTGTTACCAAGGGTGAAGGAGGAAGAGTTGTTGCTTTGGGGGCTTTGAGTTTATCTTAATGGTGGTAGAATACTTTGGAAAAGGATATCAATATCTGTTGTACAACACGAAGTATGTAATCAATAGCACTGAATTATACATGTGGAAGTTGTTGAATTGGAGAATATTTTCTGTGTATTTTTTCCACAATTGAAAAATGTATTCTAATAATAAAGAGTACAAGGAAGAAGAGAATGTTCTAAAATTGATGAAAGGTGATAATGATTGCACAATTTTTCTTGATATGATATGTGGAAGGAGTGCTAATAAAGCTGCTTAAAGATAGATAGATAGATAGATAGATAGATAGATAGATATTAAAAATGGGAGGTTAGATAAGTTATTGGGTCTAAAATTGATTATGTCCTCTGGATACCTTCCCCTAATTCACAGTAAGAACTAAAACAACAACAAACACAGTTTCCATCTAGTTTATCCTGACAGAGGGCAACCCCATGCCAATGTGCTCCTGCAGGGCTTTCAAAGGCTGATCCTCAGACCTTTCTTCTGCAGCATCTCAGAGTGGGGGTCGGGGGACTGGTCATCACACACTTTTCACTAGCATCCTAGTGTGCATTGGCATCACCCAGAAAAGGAACTCCCTGGACTGGAAAATGTATCTCAAAACTACTATAAGTATTGTACACTTTGCTTCCCAGACTTCTGCCTACAGACATTCCAACATAAATATTTGCATTGAGTGGCATAAAAGAAGAACACAAAACCCTGGGCATGCCTCCTTGCCTGGCAAACACTAGCGAACATGGTTTCTAATGCCAACCTGATACCGATGTCCATACCCTGGGTAGGGTCCTGGTAACCCTGGGGTTAGGTAGGCCAGGCATTCCCAGTTGAGTTGGTTTCGATTACTGATTCAGTCCCAGAATTTGGAAGGCGCTTCCCTGAGAGAAGCAAACAGCAGCATCCTTGGCGAGAAACGGGAGCCTTTTCACGTTGTCCGCTCTGATTTGTGCTACATTAAAGTAAACCTTCGATGTCAGCTTCTGAGGCGAGACTCGGGACTCCTCTAAATGTATCACTCGCACAAAGACATTTTCAGTGTTAATCAACAGGACGCTGTGGATTCGACACTCTGGCGTTGGGGAGTACAGGTTTTGCAGTTCTTTATTTATGGAGAGGGAAACTGAACAGTGGTTCCATTTGCCACTCCTAAATTTATTGTCAATCCTTCGGTGTGGTGGAAAATTGTTAGTCATCTTCAACAGCTCTCAGAAATAAGCATTCCAAATATATTCGCCTACTCTACAGAGATGTGCTGATGCTACTACTCGCGTGTTTTTGGCCAGAGAGGGGTTGAAAATAGTAGATCTAAGTGGTAGGAAATGAACCTGGGGAAGAAAACAGAAAATCTGGGTCTCTGTGAAGTCCAGGAATTGCAAAGGTTGCCACCTGATCTGCCTCAACAAGTCTGCATGGATCGCAACCCAGCATACATCGGGGTAAAGAAGAAGATATTTGTGTTTGATCCCAGGAGGATCAGGGAAGAAGACATGCTTTCTCCCAGATGGCCACAGCCTAGGGTCGGTCCTCAGGCCTACCAGACCTTGCATCTATACCAGTTGCCTGGCCATGTACATGCTTCTGAATCCTCTGCCAAAATACAGGAAAAGTCCCTGACATGTTGATGAGAGAATTAGAATCAGGTCAACATATCTAAGCTGGAAGTCCCCAAACCTTCTGGCACAGTCAAGAAAGTTTCCCGAAAACAAATAGGATATGGAACTGTGATTCCCAACCATCTCACCATGCAGACCAGGAAGCTGCTAGTGTTAGAAGTCACTTCTCAAATTTACCTTCAGGGACTTCATCTGCTGCCTTGACATCAACCAAAGAGGAAAATTTACACTATGGAAATTGGCTATCTCTTCATTTGTTCAATGAGTAGAGGACAATTTATCTGCTTGCTACTGCTCTGTGCCCACCCTTATCCATTTTATAACCCTCTGTTGTTGTTGTTGTCATTTTTGTTGCTGACAGGTTCCACTGAATTCTAACTTGCAGTGACCCCATGTAAAGTGGAACAGAACACTACCTTGCTCAGCACCAGGCTAGCAACTGTTATTATGTTTGAATCCATTTTTCTTGCAGTCTCTATATCAACTTATCTAATAGAGGGTCTTCTTCTATTGTGCTGACACTCTACTTTGATGTCCTTCTTCCAACCCCTGGAGTACATTGTTATTAATTCAACTAGTATTGAATCAACCCATTGCCATCAGCTGGTTCCAACACATGGTGATGTCATTGTGTTCAAAGAGAACTGTGCTCTACATAGGGCTTTGGTGAAGTTTGGAAAGTGTATCACCAGACTTTTCTTCTGAGTAGCTTCTGCATGGACTTAAGTTCAATCGTTGCGTTAGCAGATGACTGCATTAATACTTGCACCACCAAATTTTCCAGATTTTCTATCTTGTGCATGCACTTTGGAGTAAGGAGTCTAACCTCTGTTACAAAGTTAAGAACATGAGCTTCAAAGAAGTGGGCCTGTTTGTCCAAGGATACTTGGGGCATTAAGGACACTAACAGTTCCCAAGCATGCAGAATGCCCAACACCAAGGGTGAGTCTACGCTCAAGGAATTCACATTCATTCCAGGCTTCAGTGCTTCACTTCTTATGTAATCATTCACTCATTTTCCCATTGTCTGTCATGACTTCAAGACATAAAGCTGTGAGATAGAGATTCCGATCACTGAAAAGAGGTCACCTAGTCACAAAGAACTAAGGTCTTCTTTCCAGAAACAGAAAGGCATTTTTGATGCAGTGTTAAACTGGCCATGTCTGATAACATGTTCCATTGTCAATCATGTGACCTATGATCATAAAAAGCGAGAGGGGCATGCCCCAATAGTGCCCCGGTGTCCACTTTACTTATGTGAAATCCAGAGCAATGCACTGACAGAACCAACTTTGAAGAGTTCAAACTAAATCAGAAACAGAGGTAAGCATCAGAGTCTCCCAAATAGGATGAGGTCTTGGAGTTGCTCAGAGGCTTTGCAAATGCCAGAGTTGATTGCCGTTATTGTTAGTGGCTATCCTTATTCTCACTACCACAGCTAAAAATAAAGGTATGAGACCTTCTGATACAAAACACAATCCTGGATGCCTCTTTCAGCAGAAACATATCCAACTTAACATTTTAAATTCTGTGCCTGGATACCAAGCTGCCCTTGTGGCACAGTGTTTGAAATACCCCGCTGTTAACTGGAAGTCACAACCACTAAGCAGGAAAAGATGTATCTGTCTGCTTCCAGAAAGATTTAGCCTTGGAAACGCTATAGAACCATTCTACTCTGCCCTATAAAATTGCACTGAGAAAATAATCTGTTAATATGGATTACAGGAAGAAGAATGCTGCCTCAGGATTAGATGACGGCTTCTTAGCAACAAGCAATATGCAGATGGCACAGCCTTGCTTTCTGAAAGTGAAGAGGACTTGATGCACTTGCTGATGAAGATCAAGGACTGCAGCCTCCAGTGTGATTTTGACTCATTGTAAAGAAAACTAAAATCCTCACATCATGATTAACGGGGGAAAGCCTGAAGTTGTCAAGGAATTTGTGTTGTTTGGCTCCACAGTCAATGCCCATGGAGGCAGCAGCCAAGAAGTCAATTGCTGTTTTGCAGTCTGCTTACCAAAATCTCTTTAAAATGTTCAAAGACAAGGATGATAAATTGATGACTAAGGCAAGCCTGACCCAAACCATGGTATTTTCTGTTGTCTCAAATACACATGAAAGTTGGTCATTGAATAAAGGAAGGCCAAAGAAGAACTGCTGCATTTGAATTGTGGTGCTGGCAAAGAATATTGAAAGTACCATCAACTGCTAATAGAACTAACAAATCTGTCTTGGAAGAAGTACAGCTAGAATACTCCTTAGAGGCAAGGATGGTAAGATTGCTTATGATGAACTCTGGACATGTTGTCAGGAGAGACCGGTCCCTAGAGAAGTATAACATGCTTGGGAAAGTAGTGAGGCAGTGAAAAGAGGATGACCTTCCACAAGATGTCAATCTGTCATACACGCAATCACTATGGGTATTAGTCTCTGTAGACTACAGAAACAAATTCATAGACATGCATATGTGTATCAGAAAGAGCTTTATATACAAGAGCAATCAAGTCATGAGAAAACATCCCAGCCCAGTCCAGATCAAGTCCAAAAGTCTGGTATTAACCCATATGCCCAATTCTAATCTATAAAGTCCTCTTTAGACTCACACAACATATGCAATAATGCCAGATGCAGGAAGATCACAGGCCAGTGGGTAGAAAGTCTTGGAGATTCAGTGCTGATATAAGCATCTCAGCACTGGCAGGGTTCTCCACGTGACTTCTCCAGCTCCAGAGGTCTGTCACCTTCAGCCTCTTTCCATATGTCTTCTTTACAGGGATGTCTCTTTTACATGAAGTGAGCAGAGAGACACAGTGTGTCTCCTGTCTCCAAGGAAGAATACAAGTGTTCTCAGAATCCTAAGGAGAAGGCCTGGCCCACAAGAAGGCCTCATTGGCTATCACCTGATTTGACAGCCTAGACTCCACCCCTTCACTCTGAGTCCTCGAATTGACGCCAGATTATGTAACAGCCACACAACTGACTCCTAACTACAGTGACAACTATTTACTCTAATCAGCTTAATGGCTGCGAGGTGGGCTTGGGCCCCACCTTGGCCCTCCATGGAGTCCCATGGAATGGTAGAGGTTATAGAGATGAGGAGCCCAATTTTTCAATGAGCTCTGGTCCTCTGCAGTACCTGCAATGAGAAACAAATTAGATTGCCATTGATTCCATGGGTCCAACCCTCAGGCCTTAACCAACATCCAACCCATCCTGAGATCCCAAACCCAGAGACGAGCCACGGCTGCTGGAAAATGCATCCCGTCTCCCCATCACACAGTAAACTGCTCCACCCAGAAAGACAAATTGTTCCCATTTATAATTTTTTTTCTTTTAAATAAAGCAAGAGAGAAAGAGACGCACACAAGGAACTTGAGTTGTGCTGCGGCTAGTTGCATTCAGCCACTCCAAAAATGACAACAAATGTTTTTATTTTATTTTATTTTCTGAACCATATGGTCTTGCCAGCTCAATGCATCACTGCTTGTTTATTCAAGAGCAGCTGTCGGCACCCTGATAATGCTATAGTATTGCTCTGCTGCAGACTGCCAAGCCGCAGTCTATGAAAATCATCTCAGAAATTGAAAATAAAATAAAATCCACTGCAAGTCAGATTCCAAATGTGAACTTTGCAAGGAAGTTGGAGCAAGGAGGGGTGGAGCGGTGTTGGCTGTGCGTATTTGGTGGTGGCAGTGGTGGTGGTGGTTGACTCCCATAACTAGTGTGAAAAATTCCGTATTGTTTTAGCCCAGATAAAAGATGACTTGTCTGGTTAATCACAACTAGCATCTGACCTTTAGGAAGGTACAATTTATGTTTCAATGCCAAGTGCAGCTTGCTGTTTTCTTCTTTTAATTACCAAACCATGATTCAGAAGTCAACCACAGGATGATAGTTTGGAAACCCTATAGGTTTTGGGAGTCCCTTTGATGAATTTATTTGTTTTGACCCTGAACAAAATGAATCACTTATGACAAGGGGGTATCAATTGGGTCTGATGTCACAGAATCACATAAAACGTTGAGTGACCAAGTCCACCCACTCTCTACTATGTATACAAGAGGAGCTCAAGGCGAGGATCAGACCACAAGGAGAAATCCTCCAGGTGTAAGAAAACCAGCTTTATGAAACAGAGAGGAGGCTGCAGGCCTTTTGTGACTTCTGAGGACCCAATTCTGACCTGTAGAAAGTTGGTTTATTGACCGTGTTATGTTACAATCTATCTCCCCTAGTTAAAGATCCAAACCATACCAAGACAAAACAAAAAAACCTCACTGCCATCCAGTGGATTTTAACTCATAGAGACTGACCCTACAGGGCATAGTAGAACAGAGATAAGGATTTCTGAGGAGGCTGTTTGTAAATCTTGGTGAGAGTAGAGCCTCATCTTTCTCCTGCAGAGTGGATGTGAGCTTTGAACTGCTAGCTGCTGGTCAACAACCCAAAGTGGAATCCACTATACCAGTTAGGAAGATTTTATACACACACACACACACACACACATACACATGAACAAAACACTTCACATGATCTCATTTAATATTTAGCAAACCTCATTGAAGAGGAGAAACTTAGCCCCATTTGCCAGTTGCAGGAGAAGAGGCTCTGCATGGTGAAAGGACACAATTTGGACTTATTACAAAGACAGTCTATCCTGACTTTCAGTGATGATGAGGCTAGGGTGGGTCTTGAGGTTAGATGGGATTAGATTGAGTGACAGGAGGAGTGGTCATTGAGGAAGGAATCAAAGAAGGTGGTTCCCTTTGGGAGGTCAGAGAGCTGAGAGGAGAGAGGCTCAAGGGTCAAGCAGAAGGGTAAGCCAGGAATTGTCCCAGCAAGGCCTCAGATGGCAAGGGGAGGTGTTTTGGTTGACTCCAGGACTCACTGTAGCTTCTGCAGAGAGGTCAGACAGGATGCCTGAGCTGGTTCTGAGTGATTAATCTGACAGTTGAGCCAGAAGTGGAAGAGTCCACTGTGGGGACCACACTTGTCCCTCATAGCACTTTCTTGAATTCCTTTGTTTCTTTGAAACAGGTCTGACAAGTCAGGTTGATCCAGACTCCACTGTCACTGAGCCAAACCAAGACTCCCAAACCTTCATGTATTCTCTATTTGCTTTTCTCAGAAGAGACATGACATCATCTGGGCTTTCTACTTCAGTTCTTCTGAGAATGTGCCCCCTTCTCTCATTTGGTGATGAAATTCTATCAAAGAGAAACCCCACCCCAGTCTGCTGTGCTCTGGTGGGGTGTCTGAGAGATGATCAACCATCAGATTCCATGAAATATTCATTGGGACTCCTTTAAGTCAGTAGTTTTAGGGGAAGGAGATCTCTTTGAAGTTTACACATTCACACAGAAGATAAATTTCATTCCTCCTCATGTGCTGGAGTTCTGACTTCTTCTTGATGTGAACACATGGACCTCTTAGGGTAGACACATCTCTTTGCCTGTGAACCCCAATACTTAGCAACTGCCTATTTTATGTCATTATTGTTGAGTGTCCGGAGTGAAAATTGGCCTCTGATTAAGATAGATCAAAGAAGAACTGATGCATTTGAGTGTGATGCTGGCCAATCATATTGAAAGTACCATAGAATGCCAAAAGAACAAATAGATACATCATGGAAGAAGCACAACCAGAAAGTTCCTTAGAAGCAAGGAGATGAGACTTCATCTTACGTACTTTGAACATGTTATCAGGAGAGACCCGTTCCTCAAGGAAGACTTCATTCTTGGGAAATTGGAAGAGCATTGAAAAAATCCTCAACTAGATGGGCTGACACAGTGGCTACAACAATGTGCTCAGGTGTAAGAACAATTCTTCGGATGGCACAAGACCGGGCAGTGTTTCATTCTGTTGTAGATAGGGTTGTCACTCACTTGATGGCACCTACCAACAATGATCTGAAGTGTCTAGGTGTTAATGTGTTTGGTCGTTACTTCAAAGACTGGAGAATCAAATCCACCCAGTGCTGCCTCTGGAGACAGGCATGATGGCCCACCTCCCCAAACTCAGCCACAGGCAACTCTGTGGAGCCCCGTTCCTTGTTAATACCCACGGAGTCACCATGAGTCAGAATCCACCCAAAACCACCTACTAGTTATTGTGTACTGTGTGTCAGTTTTACTCTGGGGACTGTGCTAAGGTTGTCCAGCATCTTTGGAAAGTTACTCCCTTATGCTGAAGTGGCTCTGTATTGGACAGGAGTTTCCAGCCCATCAAGGGAGGCAGATGATGGTTTTTACTCCACAAGGAGGTACAACCTCAGAAACCACAGGGGCGGTCCTGTCTTGCCCTATAGGGTCGAGATGAGCTGGAATCAACCTGATGGCAGTGAGTTTGGAGGAGTTTTGAAAAAATCCCATACGAGTTGTTCCTGGGTTATGGACATCCAGCTCACTGACAGCCCCAAGGGCCCTTGAATGCAAGGCTTTCAACTGGTTCTGTTATCCCTAAACAGAGACAGACCTGGATTTGGGTCATTTGGGTCATTCATCACGGTCACCCAAATGGGAATAATGATTGGTCAAAGACCTGAAGTGGGACACTTGGAGGAGGCCTGGAGAGCCCTTTGGCGAGCCTAAAGCACGATATCTGATTATTGGCAGGACTGTGGAGAACTACAGGTGTTCTAAACATCCCAGTGGGCCACCGTCTTTAAAGTGGGGCAGCACTGTTTTTGAATCCCTGCTTTTATGCAAATGTGAATTTGCCCTCACTTTGAAATGATGGAATCAATCCCAACCAACATCAAATTATTCACAATCACGTTCATTGGCTGAAAATACAACTTTCAAACCATTGAAAGGGGTTCAGGTCTTTTGTCAAACTTAAGTCCGAATAAGAACCGTGTTCAACTGTTGAGACTCACCTACAAATTCTAGAAGATGCAGGAACTGACTTCCTTGTGGCTGTCTGAGCTATTGTCTTCTGTGCTCACCACATTTGGGTATTTATTATTCCCCTTTTACAGAGGAGGAAGTGAATTATCAGAAAAGTAAAGGGACTTGAAGTGGGTTAACTGCTAGTAAGTGGGAGCTCAAATAGCGGTCCCTCAACTCCACACACTGTTGTTTTGGTTTTCCTCACTATCCTACTTTTTGAAAAGCTTGAAAGACAATGATTGTCTCTTCTGTGCAATAAAACAATAGGAACAAGTTTGTTTCTTCATGAGCTGGCCCACCCAACCACAGTCACTGTCATCAACCGCTGTTGACTCCCAGTGGTCCTTAGGATTGAGTAGAACTGCCGCCGAGGGTTTCTGAGACTGTAAATCTTTAATGGAACAGAGTCTCATCTTTCTCTCTTCAAGAGGCTGGTGGGTTTGACCAGCTGATGTTACAGTTAGTAGCCCAATGCCATAACCCAGTACACCAACAGGCTGAAGGTGTCTAGCAAGCACTCACCTAATGACCCGCTTTTCTCACTGCTAAACCATATGAGCTTATGGAACCTTCTTATAGAACCCTTCCTATTGCCAAATACACGTGATCACACACAGCCAAAGTGAAAGTCGTTCCTCCACATCTGAATTTATAAAATGAACATTCCTCTGTACTCTGCCCCTTCTCTTCTTTTATTATTTATTTGCTTTTTTCACTTTTTCAGCTGTGAGTTTAGGAAAGTTGTTACAACTGATCTGTCGGATCTCAGGTTTCTTTTTCCTTCCCCTCTCGGGAAGAAACTCTGACTTAAGGTTGATCAGCCCCATCACATTAAGAGACCCAAGACTTCTGAGTATCTAGAATGCATCTAAAAGTCCTGAAAGAATTGTGTTCCAGTTAAGTATATGCATTCCAAGTCCTTGGGTCCTAGCTATCACCTCTGAGGAGGAAAAAGGAGAAGGGGTGGGGAGAGAGAAGACTACAAGGAGAGAAGAGAAGAGCTCAGACTAAAAATGGTTTTCTTCTCTTCTGTTTCTAAACAGCAAATGTTCCTCTGAGATTCTTTCAGAGAATCTCTGACAGACTGTGGGCACAGAAGACTACCATGAAGCTACACAGTCCGACCCTACTCTTGTCATATGCACTCATATACAAGGATCAAGTCTACCTAGGCAGGAGAAATGACAATGAAGACATTGTTGAAGCCCATTGGTTTTTAGGATTTCTTTTATTCACACAAAGAGATCAAGTTCTAAATCATGTACCCACAAGAATCTGCAGTTAGATTCTTGGCTCTACCCCGGAAGTTCAACAAACAACTGCCATGGCTTTCAACAACCTCTCTGCCTTGCTTTGCACTGGTCCAGAAGAATCTACCAGAAACCACTTTTTGCGTTGGATTATTTTGTAAGGCAACCCTAAAGAGCTCTGGTGGCGCAGTGCAAAGTCAGCAGTTTGAAATCACCAGCCAGTCTGCAGGAGAAAATCAGGGCTTTCTACTCCCTTGAAGAATTGCAGTCTCTGAAATGCACAGACCTGTTCTACCCTGGCCTATAGAATCACTCTGAGTTGGCATGGACTCAGAGGCAGTGAGTTTAGCTTTTTGGGTGCATGGAACCCATATGTATGTTATCCCCTAATGACAGAGACATGGTTAAACATCTTTTGTTTGGAACAAATCTAAGCATCAGGAACTGGAACCCTAGCTGCACTCCTTTTTCACTCACCCTCACACGATCCCCTTTCTACACTACACTTCAGTTGACTTAAGTGACTCCATGCCTTTCATTGGAAGAAAGTCCTGGAGACACATTGATGGCAGCCCTCAGCTGCTAACCAAAAAAAGTCACCAGTTCAAACCCATGGGCCATTCCTTGAAAGAAAAATGTGGCAGTCTGTTTTCCTAAAGTCCACAGCATTGGGAGCTCAATGAGGGAAGGTCTACTGTGTCCTAAAGGATCACTGTGAGTCAGAATATACTCAAGAGCAGTGTACTTTGGATTATTTTGTAAGGCAATCCTAAAGAGTTCTGGTGGCACAGTGTAACCATACTGCAACCATGTAAGCCATACTAGGGTTTAGGTGGATTGGTGCGTTTCTGGGAGGAAAAGGGAGTGGTCTTCCCAAACCCAGATGAGAATCACTCCCATCGAAGTGTTGTCTCACTATCTTACCACAACACACAACGGATTTCCCAAATGCTGGTAGCTTCCTGCTAGGTAACAAACCCTGAACTCACATGGAGTGTGATGTGAATAGAAATCCAACAACTGACCAGATCTTCAGATCTTAGTTTCTGGCACGAAGACCATATTTTCCAACTTATTTTTCTTCCTTCTCTGTTACCAACTTTTGCTTCCTAATCACCAATAATTATCCGTTCATCTTGATTGTGTGCTTGATCAATGTCAGGCTGAAGGCATTGGTAGAATTCTTCAATGTATGCATCACCAGTTTTAGTGATTGGTGCATAGATTTGAATAACAGTTGCATTGGTTGGATTTCTCTGTATGCAGATAGACATTATTCTATCACAGACAGCACTGTACTTCAAGATAGATATTGAAATGTTCTTTTTGATGCAGAGTGCAATTCCATGCCTCTTGATCATATCCTTCCTGGCAAAGTATGATTCTCTGATTCAAAATGGTCAACATCAGTCCATCTCAGCTCACTAACACCAGAATATCAATCTTTATGACTTTCATTTTGTTTTTAGTGACTTCTAATTTTCCTCGCTTCATACTTAACACTCTCCAGATTCCAGTTGTTAATTGACGTTTCTAACTGGCTATTCTCAAGTTGAGTCATGCCCCATCAGCAAATGATGGTCCCAAAGGCTTTACTCCCACAGGATTTATGCCATCCGTGTCATTATGCCTTTAAGAAGGCAGTTCTTCCTCAATCATATTTTGATGGCTTTCCAACCTGAGGCCTCATCTTCTGGGACTATCTTCGACAATGCCATACTTTGATTCTTTAATTCTGTCCCATTTCTCTGCCTTTTCTTTATCACACAGGAGGCCATTAGCTATCACTGATGTTTAAAAACATCCTTCTGTTGGATTAATATTTATAACCCTCCTCTAAACATCTCTCTTATCGATAGCTAATACATCACATTGTCATGGGAATGAAATGGACACTAAACATGCCTGGCTCTTGGGAAGTACTTATTAATTTGGATACCCTTCCTTCTGTTTGGGGCGGTGTTTATGAGTTGGTGATGATGATCATCATGTTGCAGATGGTGGAGATGGAGTCCTAAGACATAGTACTGACAGTGGCGGCAGTTGATATCATGGTGGTGGGAGGTGTTTGTGGTAGGGGTGTAGTGATGGTGGAGGCAATGGTAGCAGTGGAGGAACTGGTTGCAATGAGGGTAGAGATGATGATGGCCTTCATAATCATGGAGTGGCCAATGATTGTGACAGTGACAATAATAGCAAGGGTTGGTGGTGATACCCTTCGAACAAAGCATTCTCATTCACTGCCCTTGGTTTACCTTCCACTCTCCCATCACTACCCTTCATATCCATGCAACTACTAGTCTTCATACTTCACTGGATACTTACATGATACTCTTATTTCTCCAACTGCAAGGAATTAACCCTAATCTGACTTTAACTGCGCTAGTGAATCCCAACACCATACGAACCACCCTACACCTCTGAACTCTACCTTTTCTTTCTTTCATTCCATGCTTACTTCTTTGGAATCACCATGCTCCTTCTATCCTCTTTATTACCCTCAGATCTTGCTCTTGTGAGGGCTATCATATTAAGATACCATAGTCTTCATCCTTAAACTTACTCACAACTCACTTGGTGAATACTAAATGGTGTTTCCTCAAGTGGCCTTTAAAATGATTACAGGTACTTTTTTTTTTTAACATGATGACAGGCTTGCTCATGAAGCACCCGGCTTATTCCACCTGCCTGATATCACACCCAATCACACCCAATATCACAGAATTTTTTACATGGCACCTTCATTTTGACTCTTCTTCTCAACAAATAATCTCAACAAATCTGAAACAGCCTAACTTCTCCAGCATATGCAAGATGCTGATGGATTCCCTTTCCACCTTTACCTAGTAACCAAAGTATCTTTGACTTTGAATCTCCTGCCCCTGTGCCTTGAGTTTATGCCAATACTCTGTAAATCTGGGGCTAAGGTTAGGAGGATGGTTAGGTGCTATCAACTCAGTTGACTCATAATGACCCTATACACAATAGAACAAAACACTACCAGGTGTTGGGTAATTCTCACAATCATTGCTATATTGCAGCTCCTATGTCAATCCACCTCCTTGATGATCTTCCTATTTTTCACTCACCTTCTACTTTACGAAGCATGGTGTCCTTTTCCAGAGACTTGCTTCTCCTGAGCACACATCTGAAGTCCTGCTGTATTGTATACTAGGCAAACAGGTCCAAAAATGGGTGTAGTGTATACGGTTCTCAGTGGTTTCTGCACCATCATCAGCTCATAATGCTTGCTTATCATCCAAAAGCCACTTTTATGAATAATTATTGGAATGGCAAAAGTCACTGGCTGCAGAATAAACTAGTTTCTTTATTCATCAACTGGCTAAGCAGAAAGCAGTGCTATAGACCTGGCACCATCTTTGTCCATCTTCAAGCTGATCAACATTTGCTGAGTGAATGGATGAACAAGGGGGTTGGATAAAAAGTGAGAGGACATCTTCAAACCATCCTTCTGAGATGGTTAGGCGAATTATCATAAGACAATGAGGTTATTGGCTTTTAGTCATTTAGGGTGGCTATAGTTTGGAATAGCAGTGATGAAATGGGGGAGGCTATGGGGTTATTGAGGAAAAATGAATAGGGCATGTGTGTGGAGGCAATTAGCCCAACTGGATTCACTTTCATGAGGATCTCAAAAGTCACAGTTCTGCTTCTTTGGGATAGCAGTTCTTTTTCTTTCTAATCACGTGAATACCATGAACATCTTGGAGGTCACTCCAGGTAGTCCCTCCTGGCTTCTCATTATCCATCATGACCCATCTGCCACTGGTCTGGCTCATTGACACAATGCCTGTCAGTGTCTCTGGCCCAGTTATAACGGTCAGAGGAACTCCCTGTCAGTGCCAGGCAGTGGTCTCTATTGAGTTCAATCCCATTGCTCGGCTTCCTTTGAATAGGAAGCCACTCATGGGAAACACTTCCCTTCAGAGACCTAAGGAGCAAGAGAGAGAGAGAGTGGGGTGTATCCACAGAACCCAAGAAAGAGCTTTGCTTGCTTAGCCAGAAAACATTTCCCATGTGAACTAGGGAAGCATATCTCTCTCTGCCCAATTGGAACTCCTGTCTCTTGACTGTGTCTTCTTCAACTCCATACCCCCACCCTTCCGAACACTTGGATTGCAAACTATAAATATTTAGAAGAACAAATTGGACAAAGTGCAGCCCTCCAGCTGGCCCATAGTGGGTCATAACGAATAACCTTTAAGGCAGTGTGATATTTAAGAGTGCAAGCTTTGGAATCAGAGCGGCCAGAGTTTGTATCTTTGTTCTAACCTTGTTACTCAGCTGGTCTTGACCTTGACAGGTTGTTAAACTCTAAGTATTAATTGCCTAGTACCTTGCCGAGTGAGGATTAAATGAGACAATATGCTTAAAATGCCTCGGGCAGCACCTAACATCTATCAAATGTGCTGTAAATACTGGCCACGGTGATTCCTCCTGGACCCAACAAAGTAAAGTATAATCACACAGTACTCTAAATAAAGGCCCTTCCCTTCCCCCACCCCCCCACCCCACTTGACAACTTGAAGTACAATGTGATTTTAGGCAACAGACCCAGTAGCAAAGGCAGGTTGGGGGCTGAAATGCAGACCCCGAGACTTCGCAGAGAAGCAAGGGTGTGGCATGAGGTACAGTACCCGGAGAAGAGATCTGGAAAAATAAGAAAATTAGGCCCTGCTTAAATTACCTCTACCCAGCATTAATCACAATGGATGCCTCATGAGGTCTATTTTTGTAACAACATTAGAGGTCAAAGCCAATGGATATTTTGAATTTTTTTTCTTCCTCCTTCTCACATTACTCAGGACTCACAGGAGAAGAGATGACCTGTTGGTTTGCTGACTAGCTATTTTAGGCGAAGTCATGAGGTACTGACTTTCCTCTTCTCGGGACGAACAGAACAAGGTGACGCTGTGTCAACCACCTCACTCCTGTCATTGCCCTCGACAGTTGATCCCAGCAATGTGGTCAGCAAAGTCCATCTGAGGCTACCATGTGATCGACTTTGACTCCTGGGTTCCCCCCACAGGCTGTCTCCATTGATCAGATCTAATTGAAGAAGGGCTGACATCGTGCTTCTCGATAGACTGGCCCTGTCGGCCATTTCTTTATGACATGTCCAAATTGGCCATCACATATTCAATTTGTCTTAAGGGCCAACCCAGATGCAATTAAACTGATTGACTGTGCGGCGGTCCAAATCATCCATTAGGAAGGTGGCCGAAAGACCTGGACCAAACAAACACATGGAAGCCCTCCTGTCCCATTTATTTGGAGATGTCTAGACTTGGCTGTGATTTTCTCAAAGTCCCTGCTAACTAGTTCCATTGAGTGTTGACTAAACCACTCCCCAGAAATAAACAAAGCCCAGTTTGGAAAATGATGAGGAATTTGTTTAATTTTTAATTTTAGAATGATCCTGAACCTTCTGATTCAAGGGGACTAACAGTAAACAAACACCTCCTCGATGCTCTGAAGACTTAAAAAGATCTGAGAAATGGAATGCATCGGTGTGGATTGCTACTAATACTCACTTTATGAGCAGGGATTTATCTTCCAACGTTAGCAACCCCCAAGGTTGTGATCTGTCTCTATAATATGGTCCCGCATCTGAGCAACTGACAATCGACTTCATTTATTCCTACTTTGCTAATTCAATCGGCAAAGGACAACTACTCTTGCAGGAATTTTAAAGATGAAAAACAGTCCCGTTATATTATTGAATACAATTGATCTTCAGTAGGTGTGGGTTTAGTCACTGCACTTGATTCCTTTGTATCCATGAGCACAGGAACTCTGAACAGAAAGACTGTGTTGTGGGACAGAGTTAGGGCTTATTTACGATATTTTCAAATAGAAATAGAAGGCTAGGAAAGACAACCTGTTGCCTAAAAGAATAGTTCAAGGTGGGTGAAATCAATCTGAGTTAACCTAAGCTTTCAGGTAAACTGTGTTGGAAGTTTCTATTTTCCATTTCAATTGTCCTTTCTCCTTTATAAGCTTGTCATGGATGAGTCAACATCAGAGCACAGAGGCATGGAAATGGGTAACCAGCAAATAAACACACTGCAACCCAGCTTCTCCTCTGACCATCAAATCTCTCTCTCATAGTTTACTAAAACTAATAGAGGCTTTACGGGAAGATAGTGTTTTCTGGTTTTTACAACACTTCTGTGTCTAAGTCTCACTCTAAATCAGGTAGAGTAATCCCCACTTTACTAAGGATTCAAGCCCCACCAAAGCTAGTGTCTTATCAACGCTGCCCACTTCGTCAGTGGCAAGAAGAACTGGGCTGGCGCATAGCCTGGAAATTGTTGTGAGACAGTCCTGGATGCACCAGCTGGAGAGCTGCATCCACTTGGCAGTAAATAATGGCCCGAAGCACTTATAGTGTCGAAGTAACCCACAGCTTTGGAGATAGTCAGGGGTCACAGTTGCACATCCCCAGTACCTTGATTTCCCCACAGGACAGCAAGTTTCTCAGACGCAATATGGCATGGTTAATAAAAATGAAATATCTAGCCATGAAACGAGTCTCCATCATTCACTACTCCCTGATCCTGGTTTTCTGTAGCAACCGTGTAAAGACCATAGTAGGACAAAACTATCTCACAGGGTTGTTGTATGAGTTTATGAATTATCCTGCTAATTGGGATATGCTTATGGATAATCAGGAATGTCTAGTTTCACTGAGTATTTGTTGAATGTAAATATGGCATAGAAACAAGATAAAAATGCTGAACGAAATAAACTACACTGTTCTTAAGACTGTGCCCATCAGGAAACTAATCATCAAGTCTTTCTTTTGAGGCACAATTATCCTGGGTGTTTTGGGACTGCCTGTTAGCAGTCAGGCATGTCTTCCTTTGCATCACCCCAAAACCAATCTAAAAACTCCAAACTCACTGCCAATTAAGCCAGTTCTACCTCATGGTCACCCTATATAGGGCAGAATCAAGTCACCCCTGTCGGTTTTGAGACTCCAACTCTTTACTCAGGGATTCCTAAATGGCCTTTACATGCTGAAGATGTTCAATAGTAGTAATGAAAGTATTGGTGTTTGATAATATAAAAAATATGGAACCTTCCATTCCGTTCCCTCTAAATAGATGGTATATTATTATGTTAGGTTGGATTCTCTAACCCAAACCCAAACTCATTGCCATCAAGTCAACACTGATTCATAGCGATTTTCCAGAGAAGGAAAATCAGTGACACTTGTATGTGTTGTAGATAGAAAGAGATTTACATCAAGTAATGGCTAACACTGTTGTAGGGACAGGTTAGTTCAATCTGGTTCAGTTCAGTCTTCCCTTGACTTATAGAAGCTGAGGAGAGACAGCATAGGCAGGTGGATATAGATGCCCAGATTTGACCTAATGAATCCATCATTGGTAGTTCCCTGATGGTTCCGGTTAGGCAGGTGACACAACAGCAACTAGAGGAACTAGATGCAAGACTGAGCTCTGTCAGAAGGGGAAAGGACAAAGAGTCTACTCTACTAGGCTCAAAGAATCAATGTGTCAACTCTACCAGGTTTCCCGCTCTTATACAGAAAGGCTTATAGCACCAAGGAGGTGTCATCAAGTTACAACCCCATTCTGTATGTTAGGTCACAGCCCTACCTTTACCTAATAGTGTCTAGTTGACATCCTCCCGACCCATCACATATGGGATAACACAATCTGCTCTCATAAGACTAATGAACATATTTTAGAAAGATTCTGGGAAGGTGAGTGTCTGCCATGTAGCATTGGTTCTTGGTGCCAAAGCAACTCTTTTTAAAGATATTTGGGGGCCCTTTAAGACTTCACTTACCTGAAGAAAATGGAAAGATGACTCAAGCCCCAGGCTCTCATCATATACCAGAAGTTCTCAGAACAATACTCAATAACTCACCTCTGTGGAAAATAACATATGCTCTCTGGTTTTGCAAGTCACAGACACTGTGGCTCTCCCCTGAACTAGTTTCCACAGCCTGGAAGCTCAGGGGCCCTTTTGCATTTTTCTAAAGCCACCCCAGGGGGTTGTGATTGAACATCTTCAAAGAGGAGCAGAATGTCCTCCGGAAATCCAAACAAGGGTAAACTCTAGGTGAGAACTGTGCACAGATGATTCTAGTCAATCCCCAGATGGTTGACCACGAGCAGCTCTACAGCTGGCAGTTGTAAAATATTTGGCGTATAGTACAGAAAACAGTATGTTTCTGTTGAGTCCTTCTTCAGAGAAACCATCAGAAGGGAATTGTTCTATGGACTTGGTCTTCTGCTTGGGGTCCCCAGCAAAATGCCAGACACTCAGAGAGAAGCTGGAAATCAGTAGATCTTTGTCCCCATACACACTTGGAAGATAGAGCTCATCGGTTTTCTCACTTTAACACAGAGAGAAGCTTCTTGGAAATCAGAGTGCCTCCCCTCCCTTTTTCTGCCTATCCCCCCCCCGCCCCTGCCAGCTCTCTGGTAGTCTCTCTCACAAGCCCCAGAGTATCTCCATTTATGATCTCCCCATGAAACAGGAACCACCTTCTCATCCCCTCTCTTCTCTTACGGTGGCACAATTACCCGGATGACAAAGCTCTTTAAAATGAAAGAAACACTAAAAAAATATTGATTTTTCCACAGAGCCATAATATTAAATGTATTGTTCCAAACTGAAGTGGGAACTAATTTAGACATGACGCATAAATCTCCCACGATAAGAACATAGTGACTTTAAAAAGTGTGTGTGTGTGTGTGTGTGTGCGCGCGCACGCACACACACACACACACACACACAAAGCTTGCCTATCATCACATTACTTCATTTGGCTTCTACTAATAAAATATCAGGACATGTTACTATATTAAGTACGTCACTCCCATTATTAATTTTTGAGATAAATGGTTTCTATATGTTGGAACTTTAAATGAAATGGAATTCACTAATCCTAATTGCCTTGCCTGCTACCAGAATTTTCTTCTCATTAATTCAGCAGTATTTTCTTTTCTTTCTTGGAGGTATGGATGAGGATGTGTGGAGGATGTGTGTGTGTGTGTGTGTGTGTGTGTGTGTACTTGAGCCTTCTTCAAATGAAAGTCAACCTTACAATATAATTCATGAGTTTATTAATTATCAGGTATTCATTCAGAGGAGTTAATGGAGCAGTAACTTTCTGTTAACTGCAGTCTACATCGAGGGAAAAGTTGGCTTCACCTGCTGATGAAGCATTGAGTGGCTGTGCCTGTATTTTCCTTCCAGTGGTTGAGAGAAGCAAAAGTCTTTGACTAGTTCTGGTCTTGGGTTATGAGGCCACCCCAGAGACTCTTTAAATCATCCTGCACTTATAATATAAGATACTTTGAGACCCTGCCCAAAGGTGAAGACACTTTATCTTCTTAGGATTCCTAAATGGGAATGGCAGGGGTGGGGGGATGTGTTTTGTTCCCCAGGTCTCCTCTTCCACCATCACCATTCTTTTGTGGAGGATTCCTGGTGGTATGGTGGGTTTAGCATTGGGTCACTAACCACAAGGCCCACAGTTTAAAACTCCTGCTCTGGCCAAGACTATCAATCTCAAAAACCCTATGGAGTAGTTTACTTCTGTCCTATATGGTTGCTGCAACTTAGAATTGACTTAGTAAGCTCAGTGTCTAGTTTTCATTCTTCTGAAAATGTTAATTTCCCCCTTATCTCAACCAGTTGTTCAAGCCACGTTTCTTTGACCTGGGTGTGGGGAAAGCCTATGGTGTACTTTTAAACAAAGGCAGGGAGTGAGTGATTTGTCTCCTTTCTCTCAAGGGAAGTTGACAGAATTCCAACAAATCAACATAATGGCACCCAAGAGGTCAAGGGAGCCAGAGTTTAGGAGACCATCCGGGGATTTCCATGAACGATTTTCATTCCACAGAGCTTCTACCCAGCTTCATGCTGGCTGCTTGCATTTCCCCAAAGCCAATCAGTATCAAAAAAAAAAGAACATGCCACACCATATTTGCAGGGTTGTGGGCACCTTGAGGGTTGGCTAACAGCTCATCAAGCAGGAGAAGGAAGGGATGAGGGTCCTCAAATGAGGCTCCATTAATTCTGCATTTCAGAGGGAAGCAAACCCAGCAACTTTGCAGCCAAGGTCTTAGAACGCTTCAGAATGTTCCTCTGGGGGAAATGCAAACAGGAGAGCTCAGGCATAACCGATTCCAAAGAGACTTCTGAATCCCTGGCAAACCCTACCTGAAAATGAGGTGGTGAAAGGAGAAAATGGAAACTGCCCCCCTGTGCCTCGCAATTCCATCCTCATCTACTCTTCCTGCTCCGAGGATAATGCCAACCAGATGACACCTCACCTGGGAGGGCAGCCTGGTATAACATGTGGTCAAATGCACTGTCTATTAATGAGAAATATGAACATACATTTTTAAAATATGTGTGTCCACCAGAGGCATCCTGTCAGGCCCTCACTTCCACGGTGGGAACAAGGGGAGACCTCAATCAAATCGGCTCTAACATGGATCATCAAAGGACATTCTTCGGTGTCTTCTTTACCTGGGAACCATCCATAACCTTCCTTGGAGTTCAGTTGGCAATCAGAAACACCCCTACCTCTCAGACCAAACTCCTAGTTCATGGCCGGGGAGCCAATACTGACTTATAACAACCTTACCGGATAGAAAGGTAGAACTTCTACCTTTGGGTTTCTGAGACCATAACAGAGTCTCATCTTTCTCCTCCAGAGTGACTTTGACCTTGTGGCTAACAGCGTAAATGTGCAGCTACTGGGCTGCCATGGTTCCTTGAGTACTCCACTATGAGGGAATTTCAAAAAAATATTTGGGGGAAATGCATGCTCTCTTACTTCAGTTTTTCAAAGAACGATGTGAAACTCCTGCATATTGTAAATCCCTAGAGTAAATATGAATCCCTGGCGAAGAATGAGGCAAGAGATTCCCTCAGGGAGTTCATGGCTTCCAGAATCCACCCTCTCTGTGTGTCTGTATCTATTTGGCCAACACTGTACCCCCATTCCTAAACTGGATGGGAGAGGCTAAGGAAAAGGACCACACTCATGCATGCATTGAAGTGCTCAATAGTGTATAGCCATATTTTTTTGACCGTAAGATACACTTTTTCCCCTCAAAGTGGGAGGAAAATGAGGGTGTGTCTTATGGCCCCAAGATGTGGTACCCCCAGAACATTTTAGTATACTGGTACTATTTGATTCAAAATGTTTTTTGTTTTCCTGCTCTAAAAACTGGGTGTGTCTTATGGTCAGATGTGTCTTATGGTCCGAAAAATACAGTAACTAGCTACTCTATGCCTAGTTTTATATTTGAACCAATTCTTTGCCCACAGGAAGCTTGCAGTCTCCCGAATAAGATACAGTGGCTACTCCTCTACGTTGTTGATAGGTTCTTGGTAGGTACCATCTGGTCTGTTTTGACTCAGAGAAACCAATTCTGCACAACAGAATTGAATACTGCTTAGACCTATACTATCCTCACAGCCGTAGCTATGTCTGATTCCATTGCTGCAGTCATGGTTGGCAATTCATCTTGTTAAGGGACTTCCTCTTTGCTACTAATCATCTACTTTTTCAATCATGATGTCCTTCTCCCAGGTCTGGGCTCTCCTGATAACACGCCCCAAATACATCTTACCATCCTCACTTCTAAGGATCATTCTGGCTGTACTTACAACATGACAGATTTGTTTGTCCTCCTGGCAGTCCATGGTCTCTTCAACACCTTTCACCAACACCATGATTCATGATTTGGTCTTCCTTATTCATCATCTAGCATACAGATGAGGAGATTGAAACACCACGGGTCAGGTACACTTTAGTCTTCAATCAACACTCATAGAAACAGTCGTCAAAAAGTCAAATGCTATGTTGCACTGGGCACATCTTTTGCCAATGGTCTTTCTACCTGGGATCGTCCACAACCTTCTGTGGAGTTCAGTTGGCAATCAGAAACACCCCTACCTCTCAGACCAAACTCCTGGTTCATGGCCAGGGAACCAATACTAAGTCATAGCAACCCTATCGGATAGCAAGGTAGAACTTCTACCTCTGGGTTGTCTGCTTTTGCTTTTTAATGTCGCTTTGAGGACTGAGGGGCACCACTATGATCACCAAAATTATCACCTATCAGGAAGCAGCAAAGGAGCCGATATTCCCATAAGAACCAGTGAATATGTAGGACTAGATCATGTGCCCTCATAAGAACCAAGGCAAAGGTCTCGAGAAGTTTGGGACTCACAAAAAAAGACCAAGGTGTCCCACAGAGCTGGGGTCTCTTCCATAAGTCTCTAGCCCCCTCTTGAGATGCCACACTGCAGACCACTAGGGAAAAGCGAGGCTGAATTCAGCTTTTATGAGAACAAAGGAAAAGCAGTTGTGACCCAGAGACTACAAATGTTTTTCTTAAGCGACCACAAGGGACAGCCTCTTTGGTGAGTGCTCTTACCAGATGGCTGGGGCTCGTCAGCTGCTTACAATCAAATCTTGCACCACTGGGTTTGTACATCCCACACAGTCAGCAAGATTCTGCTGAGTGGGGGAAAAAAAGAAACAACAACCTTATTTGCTTACTCCATACCTAGAAAGTGTCCTCTTGGGACTTGGAGGACAGAATCCAAAACCAACAAGCAAGTATCAGAAGAAGGCAATAGAAACCTGAAGACAGCACCCTGTCCAGGGCCATGTGTTTTGTTTTAAATTTATGATGTTGGAGGCAAGGCAAGGAATGAAACTGATTCTTCAAGCTGGCGTGGGCAGAGAGAGGCAGGAAGGGATGAGAAGAAGCAATTCGGGGGGAGATTGAACTC
The DNA here is from genome assembly GCA_004026705.1 of Nesogale talazaci. Classification (NCBI taxonomy): domain Eukaryota; kingdom Metazoa; phylum Chordata; class Mammalia; order Afrosoricida; family Tenrecidae; genus Nesogale; species Nesogale talazaci. The sequence goes on along the minus strand of PVJH01009368.1, from coordinate 3,372 downwards.
AGTAAAATGCCTGGTTGGGAAGCTGGGTGGAAAGAGATGATCAAGAGAAGGGAAGAGAAAAATCAGGACCATTCAAGGTATTTACAAAACTCACCAAGTGTGACTATTAACTCTATATTATTACTATTATTATTATTACTATTATTATTATTATTATTTGTGAATTAGAACTTCTATTGCTTAATTTCAGGAGGGAAAAAAACACAGAACCACTCCAAAAGTTCTTGGAAAACTGGAATGAAAAGATGATAGATTTCTTTTTCATAAAACGTTTTAGCGTATGAGTATTTTGTGCATGAGTACCTATGTGTTCATCCTCGTGATAAGAATGTAATATAGTGGGTATTTAAAAAGCTACACATACACCAAGGCAAGAATCCTGATGGGCTGCTAATGACAAGGTCCGCAGTTTGAAACCAGCAAGCAGACAAAACATTCTACTCCTGTAAAGATACAGTCTCAAAGATCCACAGGGGCAGTTCTACCGATGCCTAGAGGATCACTGTCAGTCAGGATTGACTCTATGATACTGTGCGTTTGAGTTTTATCCATACCCTAATCTTTCAGCATACATTATTATTGTTGTCAGCGGTTGTTCCTTTGGTAGAACTCAGGGTGACCTCCAAACAGGACACAGTCCGTGGTGTGCTGCCATCTTTGTGGTTATTGGCATGTCTGTGTCCCATAGTGTAGGGGTTGCCAACTGCCCTGGTTGCATTATGGTTACGCATTGGCCTTCTAACATCAAGGTCAGCAGTTCAAAACCAGCAGTTACTCATCGGGTGAAAGATGAGACTTCCACTCCCGTCAGTCTGGGAAACCCCCAGGGGCAGTGCTATTCTGTCCTACACAGTTGCTGTGAGTTGAAAGCCCCCCAGATGACAGTGAGTGTGGGTTTTGACTTCTCCAACTGAAGTGGCTCCCCTTGCAGTGTTCTACTAGCCGGACTCTTGGGAGTCTTCCCTAAGGTTTGCATTGACTAACTTGAGACAGCACAGCAGTCAGGCCTCCCTTCCCAGTATATCTTTGTCTGAAAGTACCACTGAAATCTATCCCCCAGGGATGAGTCATAGTATTTGAAATCCCAAGGGTGTGGTTTTAGGATCACAATAATATCTTTGTTTGTTTGTTTGTTTCTGAGGTTGGAAAAAGTGATAAGAGACCATTTCCAAAGATATGGTTGACATGGTGCTGAATGTTTTTAACTTCCCTGCAGTACTATACACACATACACAAACACAAACACAATAAATAATAGTCCTCAAACTTCACTTCAAACCTTAGAAATTCACTTTTGCTTTGGAAGGCCGATTCCCAACCTATCAGCAGAAAGGGTAGAGGAAACGGATGTAGGCATTTGAGATGCTCACTCCAGCAGACCCCAGCCCTCTCGTGTTCAGTCTGTATCAACAGCATCTTCCTCAAAGGAGAGTAAGCAGCCCTTTAGGAACTAGGCCATGCTCGCTGAACTGGACATCACCACACAGGGATTCAGGGTCTGCGACAAGGGTTTGGCAAGCAATGTTCTGGGGCTGTTGATTATCATGTAGGCACAGAACAGGCAGATCGCTTGCAGGAAGACACTGCTATTCCAGAACAGGTCTTTGATGGGCCTCTCCCTCAGCCATTCCAAGAACAGAGGTGCATAAGGGGCAGAAGGGCTTTGATTGGGATTTTTATGAGAGTTGAACACGATATAATACTCTGCACCGTGTCTTCTTGCCCCCTGCCCTGTACCAAATCACACAAAAGCGAAAAAGGAACCCCACAGTTCTCTTACACATGCAAGAAAAGTATACTTTGGGGGGTTAGTCACCTCCTGCTACCCAATTCCTTTAATGCACACAGATTTAAGCTCCCTGGGATGCAATTTCCTCATCTATAAAATGGGTGAGGTAACAGGTCCCAGGGCTGTTGGAAGTGAGGCCCAGATGCACTTCCCGCAGAATGTCTTGGCCCCCTTCCCTGTCCTCCTCGGAGTCTCCACCAGCCTGAACCTGCAACACCCTTCTGTGGTGGATGAAACATAGCTGGGCAGCTGTGTAATCATCAGGTTTGAATCAGATCACGGTGAGGGAGAAGATGGAGTCCCATTGCTCCGCAATAACACCAGGGATGGTCTGGCACAGGGACGCGTGCTTTGGAAAAGTCCTTCTCGCTTGCCACATTTCCCAGTTGTGAAAGGAGATGCATCACTGAGAAGGTTCTCTGAACGCTAGACTTGCTGAAGTTGAAAGCAGCATAGTGATTAGAGAAGTGGACAGTGGATCCTGAACATCCTAGAGAAAGAAAATGGCAGGGGGAGATGGCAGGAAGGAGAGAGAGAGCTTTTTCCAAAAGCCGGGATGGACTACTGCCTTCCAGGCCCAGTCAAGTTCCCTTTGACTAGAAGGTGACATTGGGATGGGTATACATTTTCACTCAATGGTCAATGGTTAGAAATGTGTCCATCAAATAATTATGGCCCTCTAACTTTGCCTCTGGAAACCCGACCCACGACTCAGTCAGTTTTCTTGTTTGCTTGTTTGAATTATAGTGAGATGCTAATATAGCATGGAATCCACTGCTGAAAAAGGTATGTAAGGATTTCTAAATCAGCATTTCCATGCATTGATCTACCAGTAGTAAGGTTTACAATTCAAAAACAAGACTTTCTGCTCAGTAAAAATTTATATCTTGGAAACCCAAAGGGACAGTTCCATGTTGACCTGTAGGGTTCGCTATGAGTTAGAATTGACTTGCTGGCAGTGGTTCATTCAGTTTGGGTTTTTTTTTTTTTTAGAAAGAAAAGGATCAGGTGCAAAAATATGAGTATATTCTAATTTCATGTTTCTTTTAATTTTAATTCACTGAGGACTAAGCCAGCCTAGGACATTTTAAACCTGGAAGCTCTCCTTGTCCCTTATTACACGGCCCCTTTTTTGTGTTCTGTGAGGTCCCTTGCACTTCACAGAGACCCTGTTGGGCAGAATAGAATCTCCCCTATGGAGTTTCCAAGGCTGTGGTCTTTATAGAAGCAGATCAATAGGTCTTTGTCCCCTCTTAGTAGTCGCTTGTGGGTTCTACCATTGGTCTTTGACCTAGCAACCCTAGCATTTAAGCAAGACTCCTTTACGATACACTAGATGAGTAACAAATGCAAAATGAGAGGAAATCAGATGCTTAAGAACAGAATGAATGGACTATACCATATATACTTGAGTACAAGCTGACTCAAATATCAGCAGAGACACCTAATTTTACCACAAAAACTGCATTAAAATGTGCTGAAAAAAATCAGCTCATGTACAAGTAGATATGGTACTTTCAAGGTTCTAGCTCTTTCTTACCTTCTCTCTTCAATCTACCACCAACTCCATCTCCTAAAGCAAA
>PVJH01009367.1:0-65641 GCA_004026705.1 Nesogale talazaci | reverse complement strand
CGGCTGCCATGTGGAAAGTGGCACAGGCAGCAGGTGGCAGGTATCAGGCGATGGCAGGCTTGGCAGATGTGGAGAACATACCAGCAAGGAGAGAGAGAGAGAGAGAGAGAGAGAGAGAGAGAGAGAGAGAGAGAGAGAGAGAGAGAGAGAGAGAAAACTGCCCTTGAAAATTCACTTATAAGTATCAAGTATGCCACACTCAAAAAAGACATCATTAAGCTGTGATGCTGGATTGGGCCATACTGAGACTTCAGAAGGGAGGCCTTGTTGCTAAAATGCAGCACCAAGTCAAGTGGACACCAACCTAACTATCACAGGCCAACCCTTGTCAACCTGGACTCTGTATACATCTTCTTAACCATGTTCGACCCTCGCACAAAGACAAAGCTGCCCTTGCCAGCTCCTGGTACCAGGAGAAATATCCATTTGCTCATACAATGAAACCATATCTGGAATAGCAACCACAATTGGAGTCACCACCTAATTAAGTTCACAAAATCCACTGGCATTATCCAAATCCATCTTCATTTCCATGGGCCAAATAAAACCACAAACTAAAATCATTGCCATTGAGTTGTTTCTGACTCACAGCAACCCTATGCCATAATGCTCGCATGTTGGACTGGTAACTTCAAGGCCAGCAGTTCTAAACCAACAACTGTCCATGGAAGAAAGGCAGGTGTCTACTCCTAAAAAGCTACAGTCTCAGCAACCCACAGGCCAGTTCTTCCCTGTCTTGCAGAGTCACTTTGAGATGACACACCAAATAGGAGTATTCAATGGGCTTGTGATGGGAATGAGGCATCCTTCAAGGCCTTGATGGTGACGGTAATCTCTGAAATTCCTCCAGGAGTGCGATATTGCATTCAGTTTACTATTTTCCTAGATAATGGGATGCCTAAAATGGCTTTTACTATCCTAATAACCCTTATTTCAGATTTCAGGGATCCAGTGTGTGGCCTTTGTCTGTTGATGCATATGTATACTTCAATTATGCATTCTGGCACTGGGAAGACTACTACAGGATGAATTTGGGGACCCATTGGGCCCATTGTAAGATAAACCTAAGATAAGACTCCATCAATAACTTGATTTCCATATATTTCATGCTGACTGATGGACCTTCCAAACATTTTAGGAAGGTCCTGGAACTAGTGTCCTTTAAAGGCCATTGTCTAGTAATACCTGACAAGTCTGATTACTTTGTTTCCCTTAATGAGCACTCACTTTTGTAAAAGCACCTTCCCTTTGGGGAAGACCAGGATGAACACAAACTGTATAAACCATTGGCAGTGTAGAAGGTTCATTCTACACTTCTACAGTATAGAAGGTTCTGATTCTATAAATTGGGTCAAAGCTGAAAATTAATTGAGGTGGCGTGACTCTCTTCTGGTAATTGGGTTTACTTAACCTTTCACTTGATCTTCATTTCTTCCACTGGTATAGATAAATTAAACATTTAGTAGATTTCTCATCTAATTCACTCCTAGGGGTACCTTGCCTAAGTAGACAACATCCCAAGTCCATACTTGTTGGGATATTTTGAATACTGCTTTAAATCTGCTGTTCACACCCATCTTATCTCTGTCCACTAAGTTTTGCAACTTTGTCTCTGCCCTCACAGGATGGAGTGAGGATGGGATGGGGTAAGGGGAACCAATAACCCCATTGTGGGTAGGTGTAGTAATTCAATTAGGGCAGTTCCCACTGTCAAACCTGCATAAAACAAAATAGCAACCACAGGAACCTTCAGAAGTGCTGGGGTGCCCTTCATGAATGTATCCCCACTGCCTATGTAGGTCTGTGGGTTTATCCTAATTAATCCTAAGATATTCCCTAAGCCTTAAAATACTTTCTACAGTACTCTAAGGCAAGTCTGGTACTTCAATCGATCTTATTATAGGCAATCTTGCATTCCAGGTTTTCAGCAAACCAACAACATAGACTATAATTCCCTTTCCTAACCTACCATATATACTTGTATATAAGCCAATCCAAATATCAGTCAAGGCACCTAATTTTACCACAAAACTGCATTAAAAATGTGCTGAAAAATTTGGCTTATACAGTTAGGGTATTCAAATTGAAACACTGAATGAACGATTTGACCTTAGGGGGTTTTATCATAACACTCAGGTTCATCCAGCCTTATTTTCTTTGCACTATTATCCCACATCTATAGTAACGATTCCCAACCATATTCTCTATGTTTCTGTCTGTGCATATGAGAAAAGTAGAAGGTATTTAGGAGTATAGTACATCTCTTTCAGGTTAATTTGGGATTCACCCCTGGGGACTTGCTGTGACTTAGGTTTAATTATGGCGATAGAAGCAATAATGGGTAGTAAACATATTTCCTGGGAATTCACAATAATATTTATATATATTTAAAAATCTGCTTCAGTCAAACAGGAGAAAACTTTATCACTGTGTGCGCACCTCCCTTAGTTGATCACTAGGACTTGTGGGGGCATGAGCAAGAGTGGTGAAGAAAACTGAGGGTACCTGGCTATCAAAAGATATAACATCTGGTGGTCTCAAAGGCTTGAGGTTAAGCAAGTGGCCATATAGCTCAGGAGCAACAAAGCCCACCATAGAATAAGCACATCAACTTGTGTGATCACGAGGTGTGGAAAGAATCATGTATCAGGCATCAAAGAACAAAAATCATATCATTATATGCCCATCCTCTCGAAATGATCGCTGAAGAAAAAAGGGTGCAGAGGCAAACAGAGTGGAGGAAGCCTATGATGCCCAGCTACCAAATGATAAAGCATTTGGGATCTTAAAGGCATGAAGGTGAACAAGTGGCCATCTAGCGCAGAAGCAGCAAAGCCCACATGAAAGAAACATACCAGCCTGTGTGATCATGAGGGGTCAAAGGGAGCAGGTATCAAGCATCAAAGAACAAGAATCACATCACTATGAATGAGGAGGAGAACCTAAGGCCCATTTGTGGGCAATTGGACACCCCCGTACAGAAGAGTCACAGGGAGGAGGGCCAGCGAAGGTACATAGAAATAATGATGAAACATACAACTTTCCTCTAGTTCCTGAAGTCTTCCTACCCCCAACTATCATGATCCCAATTCTGCCTTAAAAATCCAGCTGGACCGGAAGAGGTACACTGGTAGAAATGGGAACTGGAAATATAGGGAACCCAGGACAGATGAAATCCTCAGAAGCAGTAGTGAGAGTAGAGTTACCAGATGGGTGGAGGGGAGATGGGATAGAGAGGGGGAGCCACTTACAAGGATCTACATATAACCTCCTATCTGGAGAATGGACATTGGAGGAGTGGGCAAGGGAAAATGTCAGACAGTGTAAGATATGACAAAACAATAATGCTTCATAAACTATTTAGGGTTGGTAGGGGATGGGGGAGAGGGGACAGAGGGGAAGGATGAAAAGTTGATATCAAGGGCTCAAGTGGAAAAGCAGATATTTGGAGAATGATGATGGCAGCAGGCATATGAAGATGCTTGGCACAGTATGTGGTGTATGTACTATGTGTGTATTGTGATAAGAGATGTAGGACCCCCCCAATAAAATGATTTAAAAATCTGCCTCAGTTAATATATCAGATACAGTTACAGATACCATATCACCACACCCAGATGGGCTATCTCAGGTGTGGATGCAGGCGACAATGGTTTTACAGATAGTATATTATCCTCTTTAGATGGGAGGTGTGTTGCTCAGCTGAGGTGGCTTAATGAAATCTAGGGACTCAGTTCTCCCGTATGTCCCTGCCCCCAAGTTTCATGGTTCCAATTTTCCCTATCATTTCCATTCCTTTCGATATTACATACCTTTGTACATTGAGGATTCAGCTGGCCTGTCATTCAGGTACTCATATGTGAGTGCTCTAGGTTTGGTTTTGGCGGTATCAGTTCTGGTACTTGAAGAGATAAGACTTTCTTTTAGTCACAAGTAGAAGCTCTGTAATATTTCATAGCATTTGGGACATGCCTATGAAACTCTGAGCTCATCTATTTCCTTTACTACGTTGTCTAGTAGAAGTAGTTCCAGCAACCAGTTTTGCTAGATGTCTCATCCTGACAACATTGCCGAAAAATATCAAATACGTGATCACCCACAGCTTCACTTCTCACAAACATTTAATCCATAGGTGGTGACATTTTGATAAGTAATATTCCTATGTCATGCCATGGATAACAGCACCCTCTTTACTTATAGCAGAAGTCATACTTGAAGCAACACAGACAGAGGCAGAGTTCTAAGTGCTGTTAGGACTAATCAGAAGTAAGCACAAAATTAAAAAAATTATCTTTATAATTTTGTTTCTCTTGAACCACTCCTGCCTGGTACCAAATGTATTAGGCTGGCTTTCCTAGAGACATAAAACCAGAACACACACACATACACACACCCTATTATTTTAAAGGAATTTATATCAAGCCATAGGGAGGGCTGACCCAGGTCTGTTCATGTCCTTCAGTCAGATGCTGGAAAAAGATTCTTCTTGACTCATGTGGCTGCCAAGCCAAAAAGTCAAGGAGTGGGAATGGAAGGGTAAGGCTGAACAGTGGTGACAACAGTAGGTGGTACTGGTACTGGGTGACAGGCTACAGACAACAGGGGGCAAGTGAGACATATGCTGCAAAAAGAAAGAGGAAAAAACACCCTCACCATATTTGCTTATACATTTAATTACTATGCCTGTATCATCAGGCTGCCACACTAGGCTGGGCTATGTGCAGACTTCAGAAGGGAGGCTTCATGGCCAAACTCTAATACTAAGTAAATTTGACAAGAACCTAATCATCACAAATATCTACAATACCTTTTATTCAAGTGACATCTTGGTATGTGACAATGATGGTATTGAACACAACCAAATAGATTTCCATTCAACAATTCTAACATCTAGTGTTCACTGATATTAGCTACATTCTTTACATTGTGTCCATAGTGTCATTATGGTCATTCTAGTCATTCTGTTTCCATTGACTTTGTCCCACCGCTCCTCAACCTTCTCATCTATGCTTTTGAATATTTATTGACCACTTGTCATATATATATATTTATATATGAATACATATATATGAGATTTCTCAAAAGTGATATTATTTGATGAGCTATCATACTATTTAGCTAAAAGGTAACTTGAGGTTATCATTTGGGCTCAAATTTTAAAGAATATTCCAGCTCACGCTTGGGGATTATACAGGTTTTAGCAGCCTAATTCAATCTGGAGATTTTGAAAATTTGAAGTTACATCTTACATTTTCCCCTTGTTTTCTGTTGAGATCTATCTATTCTGATCCTGATCAGAACCTAGTTGCTACTCAGGAAAGCAGGATGCAGAACATTATCTTTGTGGATTATGGGATGTCAGTTTACTGTAATGGTCCCTGAAACCATAGACCTGAGAAGTACCAGACTGTTTTAATTACTGTTGTTGTAGTGTTTTTTTTTGAAGGGGGCATCACTGCCCTCTGGTTTTGAAGGGGGCATCACTGCCCTCTGGTGGTCGTGGGAGCTACCCAACCTTGCTCCCAGACAACTGCTGCTGGATTTGAAGCGCCAAGGCAATGGGTTGCAGTCCCGCACTCAACCACTACACCACCGGGGCTCAGCCCCATATAGTGTGTTTTAAAACCAAGGGTTGTTGGTTGAATCAGAGGGTGTACACTCATACAGACATTAACTGGAAACGTGGAAAATCCAGGAAAGATGATCCCTTTAGGTTCATTGGTGAGAGGTTCAATACTGGGAGGGTAGAAGGAGGGTGGAGTAGAAAGCGAGAACCGGTTAATAGGCTCTCCATATAACCTCCTCTCTGGGGTATGGACAACAGGGAAGTGGGTGAAGGGAGACACTGGGTAGTGTACAAGATGGCAAAATAGTAATGATTTATAAATTATCAAGGGCCCGTGAGGGAGAAGGGAGTGGGGAGGGAGTTGAAAAAGCAAGAGCTGATACCAAGGGCTTAAGTAGAAAGAAAATGTTTTGAGAAGGATGATGGCTCAAATGTACGCATACAATGGATGCATGGACAGATTGTGATAGGAGTTGTCTGAGTCCCCAATAAAATGATTTAAACAAAACAAAAACAAACAACCCCCCCCCCAAGGGATGTGAGGCCTCCTGCTTTATTCATCATCTCAACATCGCTTTACCTCTTCACGGTCCCTTTCACTTACCTATTAAGTTGGTGATTAGTTTTTCTATTTCATTAAAAATGCCTTGGGAATTTTATTATGATTGCATTGGATATACTGGTAGTTTTCAGTAGTATAGGGCTTTTTTTGCAGTATCAATTCTTCCTGTCTGTGAGCATGGAGTGCTTTTCCTCTTGTACGATTCTTTTCACTTTTTTCTAATAGTTTTTACACTATTAAATAGTATAAATTTCACCTCAGGTTTATTACTAGGCATTTAAAAAATCTTTTTGGTGCTGTTGTAAATAATATGGTTTCCTTTACATAATTTTCCTTGTTAGTGTAAAGGGACCCAATTGTTTTTTATATATTGGTCAATAATATCTTCTTAGAACCATATTCTCAAAAGTGTGGGCTCTAGCACCAGTGTGGTGGAATCAGATGCCTTATCTCTGCACTCTTGAATAAAGTAACGTGCTGTTATTAAGTGCCATCGAGTGGTCCCCATTCATAGTGACCCTAGGTACAACAGAAGAAAACCCTACCCAGTCTTGTACCACCCTCCTCATTCTTGTTAAGTTTGAGGCCATTCTTGTAGCCACTATGTCAATTCATTGTGTAAAATACCTTTTTTTTTTTGAGGATTTTCTACATTACCAAGCAGGATGCCCATTCCCAGTGACTCTATGAGACAAAGTCTCAATATATTCACTTCTAAGGAGCATTCTAGCTGGGTCTCCAAAATAGAGTTATTTCTTCTTCTGGCAGTGTGTGGTATTTCAACATTCTCTGCCAGCAGCATAATCAAAGTGCATCAGTTCTTTTTTGATCCTTATTCACTGTACAATGTTCACATGCACATGAGGTGATTGAAAATACCATGGTTTGGATCAGGTGCACCTAGCATGGCATCATTGCTCTTTAACACTTTAAAGACGTCTTGTGGAGCAGGTTTACCCAATGCAAAGCATTGTTTGGCCTCTCGAGTGCCGCTTCCATGAACATTGAGTGTAGATGCAAGCAAGATGAAATCCTTGACAGCTTCAATCTTTTCTCTATCTATACCGCTATTACCTATTGATTGAGTTGTGAGTACGTTACGGTTTTCTGTACATTGAGTTGTAATCCATTTTGAAAGTGGCAATCCTTCAGCAGCAGCAGCAGCATATGCTTAATGCCCTCCTTACTTTCTGCAAGGAAGGTTGTGTCCTGTGCATGTCACAGGTCCTTGATTTGCCTTCCTCTGATCGTTGTGCCGCATTCTTCTTACTATAGTCTAGTTTCTCAGATTCTTTGCTCAGCATACAGATCGAAGAAGTCTGGTGATGGATAGAGCAGGGGAAAGGAGGAAGTTGAAAAGAAGGGAAAGGAGAGTTAATTAGGAAAGAGAAAAAACAGATCAAGTACTGTTAATTTAAGAATTTTAGCAAAAAAAATTCTTCTCATTTTGAAAAGATAAAAAAGGGATCCTACTAATTGGAAGAGAGTTGTAAATGTGGGATAAACTGTTGTCTCACAGGAAAGGAAAATGAAGGATAAAGAGAATGACAAGGCAGGTGCAGGGTAGAGCTATGGTTGCTTGTGATCGTTAAGCTTTTTGTGTGTCAACATGGCACCTGTAAGAGGCTATGGATGGAGGGTTTCCAGTCAATCAGGTCACAGTTGGATGACCTCATTTGGAAATGCCACTGAGATAAATGGCTCTCAGGAGGTGGGCCGCTCTCTCTTTCTGGTTTCACCTTCCTGTTGACAAGCAAGCTGAGGCCTGTGAGAGCCCTGGAGATGCATCCACCACCATTGGATCCACAAGACTTTGCACCCGGTCGGCCAGTGATATTCCTGCATTTTGCATCATTGTATGTGGCTTCATGAGTCTGAAGAGGGACTTATGGATTAGCATCAGACTTACGGACTAATGTGGGTCACATTAGACTTGGACTTGGCTGATAAGTTTTCTTAATAAATAATGAACTTTTGATATAAGCTCTTTCTTACACATGAGGGTCTCTGGATTTGTGTCACTAGTCATCCTGGCCTCCCAGTGTTTATTTGGCGTCTAATTTCTTCCTTGGAACACTGAAGCAGACATGGGTGAGAGAAAGGTATGTTCCCATGTAGGATGGGAAGCCAAATGTGTTTAGAAATCGGGCTGGAAGCACAAGGGACAAAGGCCAATTGAGCATCTTTAATCAGTGCCTGTGGATGAGTGACTTCATCTGGCCAGCTTCGTGGGGCGATTGGGATATGTTTTGGCTTGTCAGTGCCCTAGAGGAGAGGAACTGGGGGGGATAGCATAGTATGAAGAAGATTCTCAGGGGATTCTGTGGGTCTGAGAGGATGTGGAGGAGGTAGAATACACATCTTTCAAGAAATGAGGCCCTGAGAAGGGTTCAGAAAAGGTAGCAGATTTACCTTTTATTGGGATGGTCTAGGGTAGCAGTTCTCAACCTGTGGGCTGTGACCCCTTTGGGGGTCAAATGACCTTTTCACAACAGATTCATAACAGTAGCAAAATAATAGTTGTGAAGTGGAAGTGGTAATTTTATGGTTGGAGGGTTCACCGCAACATGAGGAACTGTATTAGAGGGTTGTGGCATTAGTAAGGTTGAGAACCACTGGTCTAGGGCGGAGGGGGCTAAGCAAAGTCTTCCTAGGAGGACAGACTGTTGCTTTAAATGTCCTGGGTGATCTCAATGAGGTGCTTGCTGGGAGACGAAGGCATTCCTAATTTAAGTGCTAGAAAAAAAATGCAGTTGTAAGAAAGAATGAAAGAAAGGATAGTACTATTTGTAAAGGTATTAGAAAAATAGTACAAGACTTTATTTTAGCTAAGGGAAGGGGAAAAAAAAACCCTTCCCTGGGAGAATTCAAGAATGTGCTTGCAGTTGGGCAACTGCAAGCAATGCTTCTGTGTGGGTGTCTCTGCCTATCTTGGTGCTTGGGGTGTCATGAATAGGTTGAGGCAAACTTGGGGCTAGGGGCAGAAGGGCAGAATGGGGCAGTGATTGCTAAGAGACTCAAGGTTTTGTAATTTAGGAAGCGATGTCTTCACCAATTGGGGGCTAAGTGGCTATGGAGGAAGTAGGTTTATGCCTTTCAAGAGGCAGTGTGCTCAGAGGAGGTAGTGTAACTGACCCTTTTAATTGAGATGACTCAGTGGGCAGCAGGTGAGGCATGAGCGGTCCCAGGGGGCACGGGATTGCTCTGAATGCCCTGGGGTAGATGAAATGAGGATTTGGCTTGGAGCTGGGGTGGGGTGAGGATCGAAGTGGCAGAGAGATATTATTATTAAAAATATGCAAGTATACATTTCTGGGGTGAAGTCCAGAAATATGGCAGGAACCAGCCTAAATCCAGGGATACATATGATAGCCAACTAAAAAGGAGGGGGGAATAAAGAGACATGGGTAGTGAGGGAAGAGGGCACTAACTCATGCAAGGGGAGGGTATTGCTCATATCTCCACAGGGAAAGGGGGACCAGACTTCAACATGGTGATCCAGGATGTGAATAAAACATACTGGCACGAAGCAGGGAACCAATAGAAAAGTCTGAAGGATCAGTCCTAATCCCAACTACATAGACAGCTTCCCCTCCCCCTAGAAGAATTTGCTTTAGAGGACAGCACTGAAGTTACCGCTCAGGGGAGGGACATGTCTGATCAAAGCACATAGTAGCAAACAAAGGAGGAAGAGAGAGTGGAGCACCTTCTGGCCCACCAAACCCTGAGGACCATATTCCTCATCTGAGCAGCTAATCCACAGAGAAGACCATAGGGCTGGCCCTACCATGAAACACGACGTCTCTCACTGACTCATAGTGCTAGGTGGGCCAACACTGGAGATACAGTATGGGAAATGTGCCCAATCCGACCCCTCCACACTGAGACAAAACACTAAGGGTGTGCAACAGAATAACAAGGGACACAGAAGAATAAAGTTGCCTGGGGAATACAGAAAATAGACTGTGGGGTCAAGGTGTGGCACCCCGTCAGACTCACTGGAAAATATTCATAAAGGTCAACAAACAGAACTTGAACTATTTAAAATTTTTCCTCTTTTGGGCATTTTTTTGGGTTGTTGTTTTGTTTTCTTTTGTTGATTTGTTTTTTTTCTCTGCCTTATTTTTGTGCATATTATTATTTCTGCATGTCTGTCTATATGAGGTAGGTTGGATAAACAGTCCAGAGAAGAAAACAATAGGACCGATGGTTCCAGTGGGAGGGGTGGGTGGGCATGGAGAGGGGGAGGCAGGGAAAGGAAGTGGATGTTAATAAACTCAGGGACAAGGGAACAAGTGATCTAAAATTGATGGTGAGGAGGGTATAGGGGCTGTGGCAAACCTTCGTCAAGGTTAATGTAATGGAGAGGAATTAATGAAACCCAAATGAAGGCTGAACATGATAGGGGGACAACAGGAATGTAAAAGGAAGTAGACAAAAGAACTTGGAGGCAAAGAACTATAGAGGCCTAAATATAGGCATGTATATATGTAAATATATTTATATATGATGATGGGGAAATAGATCTATGTACATATAGTAATACATTTAGTATTAAGGTAACAGATCGACATTGGGCCTCTATTCAAGATTGCTGAAGACAAAATGTGTACATAAGCAAATGTGGTGAAGAAAGCTGATGGTGTCTGGCTAACAAAAGATTTTGTGTCTGGGATCTTTGAGACTTGAATGTAAACATGGGGCCATCTAGCTGAGAAGCAACAAATCCACATGGAAAAAGCACACCTGCCTGTGTGATCAGGAGGTGTCGATCAGATCAGGTATCAGGCATCAAAGACCTAGAACAAAAAAATCATATCATTGTGAATGAGGGGGAGTGCCCATCTGGAAGCAATTCGACACCCCCTTACAGAAGGGTCACAGGGAGGAGAAGGGCCAGTAAGGGTGCAGTATAGCACTGATGAAGCACAACTTTCTGCTAGTTCTTTAATGCTTTCTCCCCCCACTACCATGACCCCAATTATGCCTTATAAATCTGTCTAGACCAGAGCATGTGCACAGGTACATATAAGAGTAGGAAACACAGGACAGAAAAATCTCTCAGGACCGATATTGAGAGTAGCCATACCAGGAGGGGAAGGGGAAGGTGCAGAGAGAGAGGGAAAACTGATCATAATGATCAACATATAACCCCTCCCAGGAGGATGGACAGTAGAAAAGTGGGTGAAGGGAAACATTGGTCAGTGTAAGATATGAAAAATAATAATTTATAAATCATCAAGGTTTCGTGAGGGCTAGGGGGTGGGGAATGGAGGGAAAAAATGAGAAGCTGATATTGAAGGCTCAAGTAAAAAGGAAATATTTTGAAAATGATGATGACAACAAATGACAACAGATGTGCTTGACAAAAAGGATAGATATATTGATTATGATATATTGATTATGAGCCCCCCAATAAAATGATTTATTAAAATATGCTTATTTTTAATACAATTATTTATACTTATACAATAAGTATAGTACTTATTGTAAAAGGAATTATAAAATATATACTCAAGGTTGGACATGTTCAAGGTGACTTTTGGCTCATGGATTTATTTTAATATCCTTGAACTTCAACTTGAATCTACATATGGTATAATTGGTGGCTTGTTTCACAGTCATCCTTTGGCTTAATTTTGGTTGCTGATATTGAACTTCTCCATTACCTCTTCCAGAGATGTAGTCAATTTGATTTACATATAATTCATCTGGTGGTTTACTTGTACAGTCATTGTTTATGTTATTTATGAACAAGTGTTTATGAACAAATGCAGAAGTTTTTGGTCTTGTCCAACTATGTCACAGAAACTCCGCTTCATTTCTGTCACCAAAGGTGTATTTTTGAGCCACTGTTCCTTCCTCTTTGTTTCCAAGGTTTGCATTCTCATTGTCAATAATTATCAATGTATCTTGATTGTTTGATCAATTCCAGACTGAAGATATTGATAGAATTTTTCAATTTCTTCATCACTATCTTTAGTGGTTGATATTTAACTGTGAATAATAGTTGTATTAGCTGAATTTCCTTGTATGTGTATAGCTATTATCCTGTCACAGGCAACATAATATTACAAGACAGATCTTCTAATGTCCTTTTGATGAATGATATGCCCTTCAATCTGTCAGCCCTGACACAGTAAATCATATGATTTTCTGATTCACAGTGGCCAAGACCAGCCCATTCCAGCTCACTAATGCTTAGGATATCTATACTTGTGAATTTAATTTCATTTTGATAATCTCCAGTGTTTCCATATTTTTATTTCATAAATTAAAGGTTCTGATTTTTAAGAATATTTGAAACTGTTTCTTCTCTTCAGCAAATGAAAGTCCCCAAAGATTTGTTTCATTGAAGTCATTATGGTCAACTTTGAGAAGTCATGCTATGATTTCCTTCTGACCTCAGGACCAAATAGAACAATATTCTGCTGCCATTTGTGAATTTTTCTGTATCTGACCATGACCTGCTGCTATCCATATATTTTTTAGTGATTGTTTTTATAGAACAGGGTAGCTTACTGGTATTTTTTTGTAATCTGTTCTTAATCTGAAGTTACTAAAACTTGTCCACTTTGGGTGACTCTTTTGGGATTTCAAATGCTAGTGACATAGTTTCCTGTATCACAGCAATACCCAGAGCACCACAGTAAGCTACACTATCAAACATGTTTTGGACTGTCATCTAGAGGTGTCAGATGATTAGAATTTGTGGTTGTGTCAATAGTTCTTACTGCTCAGTTGCCCAGAATGGTTCCAATTTACATTGCTCTAGAAATTTTGCTTTTCCTTCAATTCTTGGAGGTTTCCCATAAATATTAACAATAGATTCCTTTTGGATTAAATTAACTAGAGTGGATTTCTGGGGTGTGCATCCAAAATGTATTGATAAGAATGCTGAATCTACTCCACATGAGGCTTCTAGAAGGAGGGGGATTTAGTATAAAGAAAGGAAAGTAAATTGTCAGGCTCTCAACAGGAAACTTTGAGGTAACTGAGGATTCCAAGACTTGCTGCTCATCCTTTGTTCACACTAGAGCTGGCCAGCTTTTTCTAATTCACGCTCCTGTTTCCTCTCAACTAATCACAAGTCTTTGCTTTGGCTTATGGATAGGCATATATTATTCAGAACTTCAAAAAGTACATGGGAAAATTTCATTAGCTTCTAATTTTATTTTTCTTTAAAAATCTCTTTGCATATTATGATATGATATGGCGTAGTATAGTATAATATAAACAAAAACAAACTCACTGCCCTTGAATTAATGCTGACTCATAATGACTCCCTGTGGGTTTGCAAGACAGTGTTTATGGGAGTAGTATGCTTGGTTTTCATTCTTAGGAACTGCTGGTGGTTTCAAACTGGTGACCTGCAGATCACAACCCCAAACATGACAACTGTACCACCAGAGCTCCTCACACAGGATAGTACAAACTGATATGTGGGTAAGACTATGCATGCTTGAACTAGACTAAACTGAAATGAACCCCATAAGAAAGAGTTAAAATCAAAGATAAAAACACAGCAAAACGAAAAACCTGTTGCTATAATCTTTAAGAAAGAAAATCACTAGACCTTTATTCCATGCATTGCTGCTTGGGTTTGAAATGCCAACATTTGAGGAAGTTGTCAAGCCTGAAACACTTGGGCTATCCAAGGTATGTTGGAACCAAATTACCTGGCTTCACATCATAGTTGTCACTTAAGATTATGTGATCCTAAGCAAGTTATTTATCAGTCAACTTCCTGAATGATAAAAATCAAGAAGAATAGTACTTACATTATTGTCCAAATTATATATGTTGGCATGCCATCACACATGATGTATACATTAGCTATCCTGATGCCTAGAGGGCTGCTCAGTGTGGAGGTTAGGCATGAAAGACCCTGTGCTCCTTTGTGAATTAGGCTTCCTCCCCTTGTGAATAGCATGGTTGTCAGTGTTGACTGTCTTCTCTGGGGCTCAGCTAAGGGTTTGCACTGATGGAAAAGAAAGTCACATTTCCCGATTACCCATGTGAGCAGGAGCATGGCAGACATCTCTTGGAAGATACTAACAACATTCTTGAAAGACAGATGTTATTTCAATTTTAGAGATGAGAGAATAAGAGCTTCGAGAGGTTAAGTCACCTCTACTTAGTCATACAGTTACTAAGAGGAAGAATTCTCATTTCCCTAGGTTTATTTTACTTCAAAACGTGGGCCGCCTTTACTGTGTGCATGGCTGCTCCAAAGCCTGTCACTGTGCTTTCTCTCTCTACTGCCTTCTCTCTTTACTGCCTCTCCTACTTTCCTAGCTGTTACATGCTAAAGCTGTGGCCTCCATGTAAGGAATACTGATACACCCTTAACAAAAGTGGGCTCCTATTTTTGCATTGTCATTCAATTGGGAAGCTATGTTCGCTTAGTGGGTGTAGAAAATTGAAGACAACACTTATTAAGGACAGTTTGGCATCTGACTCAGGCTGATAGCAGAGTGAGGTGGGTGACTAAAAGCAGGAGCTCTGTGTGAGCGTCCTCGGTTTTATATAAGTGCCTTACACTGTCTTGAATGTGTCCCTTTTAGCACGTTACAGAATCTTTCTGAGCCCTGGTCTCCTCATCTGTAAAATCATCTTCAATGATAACACGAAGTCTTGGAATGTTTGTATGTATTAAGAGAAGCAAATAATAGATGAAAAATATTAGGAAGTGGTTTTGTTTCCTTTTCAAATCATTTTAGTGGGGGGGATCGTACAACTTTTCTGCCTGTCCATCCATCCATCCATCCGTTGTATTTTGCACATTTGTACTTTTGTTTCCAACATCATTGTCAAAACATTTTCTTTCTACTTGAACCCTTGTATCAATGCCTCATTTTTTCACTTCCATTTCCTTCCCTCCTTTCTCACAAATTTTTGATAATTTATACATTATTATTATTATTATTATTTTGTTATGTCTTACACTGTCTGATGCCTCCCTTCATCCACTTTTCTGTTGGTGTTTTTTAAAATTTTCAAATTTTAAAGTAAGGGGTGATATTCTGGCCAAACAAGACTATGAACCCAAGACTCACAAGTAAAAAGACAGACATATACATGTCTGTCTTAAAAATAAGTAAGTAAACATGGCTGTGATAAAAATAAATAGGTAAGCATAGCTATGTTAAAGAACTGAATAATCATATGGCTTGTTAATATTAGTTGCTATGAAGATTCTTCTAACTCATGACAAACCCATGTGTGTAAATTAGAATTTCTCCTGAGGATTTTCCTGAGTGATTTTTCAGCAGCAGGTCTGTGTTTCATGATGTCTCTGGGTGTGTTTGAACCACCAATCCTGTGAGCAGTAGCTGAGCACTTGAAAATTTGCACCCCCCAGATTGTTACCTCCTAAACTTGAACTTCAATGAAGCAGAGGAACAAAATGAAGCCAAAAGTCAAACAAACAAACAAACAAACCAAAAACCAACCCTAATATTCTTGGTTTTAATATTTATTTTACACAAAATATTAGTATTGTTAATGTGAAAAGAACTTTCATAAACCAAGAAGAAGCAGATTGGTCTGTCAAATAGCAAATGGCCATAAATCCTACCCCTGAACTCACTGTTCTTTACTCTGTTTTCTAGGTGACATAATTAAAGATCTCAGTTTACGCATCTGAAAAAGTCACACAGAATAAAACGTTCATGGAGAGTGAATGAGTTAATAGGAAATAAGACAATATCTGATTAGAGTGTCATTTGATATCATTATTATTATTGCTGTTGATAACCATGGGCTTGAGTTAGATTAGGCTAGGATGCCATCTTTATATAAAATCACTTCTTTACACGAAGTTATTTCTTATTCATGAGTGTTCCTGGATTAGTTCTCTATGGAATCCAGCCTAACCCAGAGGTTAGTAACCAAATTCGTACTGAGTTCCATAATAAGGGCATGTAAACCATTTCTGAGGCCAGAATTCTGTGATCTAACCCCAGCATTCCCTTTCAGGAATTGAAAAATATACAGAAGGTGTGATTTGTGGCAATTTCATCTCGTAACTATATAATTTTGTAATGAAATGTTCCCTGGTTTAAGTGAGAGTACCACCCTCACTTTTCTGATCATAGGCATATTGGTAATATCCTCTGTAGATTTTTTTGTCATTTGAATTATGGAGATTTGAGAATTATGTAGTTTGTATACTTGGAAACAAATTCTTAGAGAGTTGTGAGCAGAATGTTTATTGTTGAGACACACTCTTAAGGAAGTGAAGATTGCACACTTGGGCAAAAGGATACGCTGACCTGTTATGTGACTGCAATTGAGGCTTCAGCTAATCCTATTGTAGCTGGAATAGCCCTTGAGAATTGTCCCACATTCAGAGTGCGTGCATGTAGTCTTTGAGCCCTTGCATCCATCCATCCATCCATCCATCCATCCATCCATCCATCCACCCACCCATCCATGGAAAAATGTGTTCTCCTAACCCGGGTTGATAATCTTATAATTGAAGGTAGTTTCTAGTGAGAGTACTGCAAGTCTTCAGCAGCCTATAACCCCAGCATCCGGGTTTGAAAATGGGGTCATGTCAGGGCACTATCTTATTCACTACTGGTGGGCATTGTATAGGGTTGTGGAGATGTTTTAAAAGCATATACCCTAATGCTGGTCCTGTCACAGGGCATGTACAAAGAATGACTCCTTTATTTCCATCTTTCCTAAGACATTTTGCTGAATAACTTTGGAGATGTATGTAGACATATTTTGTTGTGGCATAAAGAATACCTTACTAGTAGCCCAAATCCCTTAGACCCATCAGAAATATCTGTGCCTCAGAGAGTGCAAAATAATGCTGGAAATGCCTCAACCTCTAATTTCCTTTGTCCGTCACCACAAAACCCATAATCTCTTGACAGGCAAGTAATTGGGTGATGATTTACCTGATATCAGCTGCATATGGCCTCTTTTTACCTGATTGGATTTTTTGAGAGGCCCTTGCCTCCAAGTAGTTCAGGCTTGGTAAAGAACAATTGCAGTATATGACTGAGGTAATTTATTTGACATTTCCTTCCATTGACTTCAGTAGCACCTTTTCTTGATTTTTCAACCCAAACTTGCATGCAGATGTCTTTTTCAGAAACCGTGAACATTTACTCTCCAGGTCAAATGGTGTCAGAAGGATGCTACATCCCTGTTTTTGGTTTCTTTTTCCCTTTCTTCTTAGAGCACTAACATAGGGCCTGGTGTAGTGGTTATGCCTTGGGCCGCCTCAGAAAGGTCTGCAGTTCAGAGCCTCCAGTTTTTCTCAGAAGAAAAACAAGGCTTCCTACTCCAGTAAAGAGTTGTAGGTCCCAAAACACACATGGGCAGTTCTACTCTGGCATCAGTTCAATAGCAGTGACTGAAAAGCTACCAGAGAATACCAGAAAGATGTTTATGTCTGTTTTACTGAGTATGCCAAGGCACTCCACTGTGTGAATCATAACCAACTGTGGATAGCATTGAGAAGAATGGGAATTCTAGAGCACTTCATTGTGCTCATGGGCAACGTGTATATGGATCAGTATAGAGTTGTGTGATTGGAACAAGGGTATACTGCATGGTTTAAAATCAGGAAAGGTTTGCAACCGTACTCATTCAATCTATATGCCATGGAAATCATCAGAAAATTTGGCTTATATGAGGAAGAATGTGCTATCAAGATCGGAGGTGGCTTATTAAAAACCTGTGTTATGCAGATGACACAACCTTGCTTGCTGAAAGTGAACTTGCTCATGAAGCTTAAGGATTGCAGCCTTCGGAATGGATTATAACTCAATGTAAAGAACACCAAAATCCTCACAGCTGGATTAATAGGTAACATCCTGATAATCTGATAAAAGGCTGAAGTTGCCAAAGATTTTGTCTCACTTGGGTCCACAGTCAAGGCTCATGGAAGTAACAAAAAAGAGATCTTTTGATTGCCTGATGGTTGTTTCCGTGACCCTTGATTGTGGATCCAAGCACGATGGATTGCTATAAGATTTGTAAGAACCCCCCAATAAAATGATCTATAAAAGGAAAGAATTAATGTCAGGAAACTCAGAGGGGGCAGTTGGACCTTGTTCCATATGGTTGCATGAACATTTCTAAAGTTTTCTTTTGATAGCTGCAATAAATCTCCACCCTGCTACCCCAATCTCTTCCACACTTGGTCTTAGCTAAAAGGCCGAGAAACAATCCCTACAAACTCTTCCTTACCACTTATTACTCATGGAAAATGTCACAATATCTGGTTTTATAGAAATAAATCTGCTAGGTGATTGAGAATTAGTTTAGTTTTCAATTAAGGCTTATAAGTTAAAATTCCATTACAATTTTCTAATGCCACGGTTGAATTAGAGACTATAGGTTGTATGATTTCCTCTTTCTATATTCAAAACGAAGTGTTCTGATTTTGTAATTTGTATGCTTGCCAGGCTGCTGACTCAACGATGGGGAGGGAGGGGTGGAAACAGCTGTTGTGAATCCAGAGGCAGACTCAGGAGACTGGCAGGCCTAGTCTCTGTTTAGAAGAGTTGTTCTATCATAATTTTTAAATCTGATTTTGTGGTTCTCATGCTCATTGGATAGTTTTTCCTTACAATAATAGGAGTTTAATTGCCAAGTCTAGTTTATGACGTATGGTGTTTTCATACGTTACTGAGATGCTGAGTTACAAATGTAAATCCAAAAGTACTTAGTATGAACTTTTAAGAAAGTTTTTCTGGCCCACACTACTACATTGATTTCCAGAATCATTGTGCCAACTTCTACACCCATTGAGAGTTTATGCAGAGGTCTGTTTGAGTACACCTTTCCATGCTGAATATTTGTGGGTTTAATATCTCTCATTAGTTTCATATATCTGTTTTTCTGGAAAGTCAAGCACAAAAGTGAAAGGTAATTATATCTCTCTAAAATGCCTTTGGTTATTAATGTCATTGAATTTGTGCTTCATGCTACATAAATTGCATATTCATGATCTTTTCCTTTTATCCTCATTAAATTTGGCGATTTTACTATTGATTTTTTAAAAAAATATCTTTTTTATAGTAGGGTAGTAACTCTACATAGCACACAATAATTTTAGCCTTTAAGTGTTTAGCTTTTAAAGACTGTCATAGTGTATATAACACAGGCAAACACTAGGTTAATCAATCGATGTTAGCTGTTATTTTATTAAGAGAATTGTTAGAAATTCTAATTCAGCTTGGTGTTGCCTCAGTGAAGTATAAGCTTATACTTCAGAGTGAAACAAAATGAAGAACAAGTAAAACTGAATTTAGCTGCTTGTTCATTCATTGTCGAAGAATCATCTTGAGTCATGGTGACCCCATAGGAGAGAGTAGAATTGGCCCTCAGGGTTTCCGAGACAGTAAGTCTTTAAGGGAGTAGAAAGTGTCACCTTTCTCTGCAGGACAGTGGCTGGCAATTTTGAACTGCTGACCTGGTGGTTAGCAGCCCAATGAATAACTCACTATACCTCCAAGTCTCTTGTGACTAGACATTTTGGGTAAGGTATTTAAGTCTCCTTTTCTGGGGGGGATGGCATGGGCATCCCTGCCCTCTGGTGGGAATGGGAGGCCCAGCCTTGCTCCTGGAGAGCTGCTGCTGGATTTGAACCACCAAGTCGGTAGACCACAGTCCCGCACTCAGCCACAATGCCACCGGGGCTCAGCCCAGGTATTTAACTCTCTTACTCAGAGTTTCCAAAGATACAAAGTCAGAATCATGCTAATGCTTGTGAGGCTTGGTTATCACATAAAAATTTAAATCACAGAACTCATATATTGCTCTTTCTAGATGCAGCTAAGTCAATTCGGATCCCAGTGATCCTATGTATAGCAGAACAAAAGCGGGCTCAATCCTATACCATCCTCACAATTGTGCCTATTTTTGAGTCCATTGTTACAGCCCTGGTGTCGACCTATCGTTAGGGCCAATCCAATCCTTTTGGACCTTAGTCCCCTTCATTGCTTTACCAAACATAATGTCCTCCTTTGGGGACAGGTTCCTCCTGGAAACATGCCTATAATATGATGAAGTCTCACCTTCTCTGCCTCTAAGGAGCACTTTGGCTGTATTTATTCCAAGATAAATCTTTTTGTCCTTTTAGCAGCCTGTCATACTGTATATTCTTCTCCAGTACCACAATTCAAATGCATCAGTTCTTCTCCAATCATCTTTATTCAATGCTCAAACATCACATGAATATGAAATGATTGAAAATACCATGGCTTGGGTCAGGTGCACCTTAGTCCTCAAAGTAGTATGATTGCTGTGTTAGACAGGGTTCTCTAGAGAAACAAAACCAGGACACTACTAATTCTCTATATTTATATAGATAGATATATAACCTAAGAAATAAACAGTGAACTAATCTATAAAGCAGTAGGAATGGCTCAGTGCAACTCACTTGATGAGACAAATAATACAGTGGCAGTCCTTTGCGTTTTGAAGGCCGCCAGGTAGAGCAATTCAGGCTATCTGGCCACAGGCAGCAAACAGCAAGGCAGGTCACCAACAGTCAGCCAGATTTCAGAGTACGACAGTCACCAGCTCAAAAGATGAATATTCCAGTAGTGTGGTGAAGCAGGTTGAAGGAACCTCAACGCACAGCAACACAGTCCATGGATAGTGTCCATGGGTAGTGTAGTTTGGAGATTGAGGCACAGGACAAACAAGGCAGCCGGCTGGTCTGAGATCCAAGAGCAAGAAAAGAGAGAAAGCAGACACTTTATGTCTCTGACCTTCAATTAATCTCACATGTGTTCACTGGCTATGTTGTTACAACAAACCTACCTATCTTCTTTGGCCATGTTGGCACGACAAACTTACCTATCACACTTGCCTTTAATATTCTAAAGAGTTCGTGTGCAGCAGATGTACCTAAAGTAACTCACGTTTTGATCTTTTGATGTCTGGTTGTGGTTTCCACGAGCCCTGATTGTGGACCCAAGTGGGACAGAATCTTAGACAACTTCAGCATTTTCTCTGTTTACCATGATGTGACCCACTGGTCCAGCTGTGAAGATTTTGGTCTTCACATTGATTTGTGCTCCATACTGAAGGCTACAATCCTCCATCTTCATCAGCAAGTGCTTTAAGTCCTGCTCACTTTCAGCAAGCACGTTTAGGCCATCTGCACAACTCAGGTTGTTACTAAGACTTCTTCCAATCCCCATGCCGAAGTCTTCATAGAGTCCAGCTTTTCAGATGATTTGCTCTGCACACAGATTCAGTAAGGAGGGTGAGGGGATACAACCCCCGTGCACACATTTCTTGGTGTTCTGACATTAGGAATAGTATGTCTTGTTCTATGTCCTTTTCTGAATTTGGTCTGAATTTCTGACTGCCCCCCCTCTCAATGAACTGCTGCAATCAGTCGGTTATCTTTAGCAAATTTTACTTTCATGTGATATTTTTTCTATGATTTGAGCATCTGTTGGGGGAACTTTCTTTGGAACAGGTATCAATATGGATCTCTTACAGTCAGTTGGCCATGTAGTTGTCTTCCAAATTTCTTGACATAGACAAGTGAGCGCTTCCAATGCTTAATGAGATAGTGGAAGCATTTCCCTTGGTATGTCTTTGATGTGGATGAGAGAGATAGACAGATGGTTTTCAAGTAAGTAGTAGTAGACTTTGTCCCTTAAGAAGTGATAAAATGATATTTCTAGTATTTATAAAAATAATAACTGTAAACTAAGTGTGATGGTCATTTGCTTGTGTTAATTTGATGACTGAGATGTAGGGGTGGAATCTAGCCTGTTAATCTGGAGATAGACATTGAGTTGCCTATGAGGCCTCCGTGTGGCCATGGCTTTCTCCTGAGGCTTCTGGGAAATCTCATGATATTTCCCTCATGGAGATGAGAAGCTATCTCCCCAGTTGTTGGGAGTTAGTCTCAGAGATGATGAATTATGGATAAGACAAGATGGCAGTGTCTGAGGCGTGGAAGGAGCTGGAGGAGAAGCCACACAGCCTTACCCTGATGGAACCAGACCTTGGAAGCTGGCGGGAACCACGTGGAGAGCCCTACCAGCGCTGAGTTGCCTCTACCACCACTGGATGCTGTTGATGGACTCTGAGCCCTGGAAGCGAAGAGCCATGGGGAGACGCTTGCCAGCGCCGGGATTCTGCACCCACTGACCTGTGATTTCATGACTCGGAAGGAGACTTTATAGACTGGTATCAGGCATATGGGCTAATGTTGGACTAATGACTTTGAACTAGACTGGGTTGGGATGCTTTCTCAATGTCCCATTCCTTTTGTATATAAACCCTACCCTTATACCCATATGCGTGTCTATGAGTTTGTTTCTCTAGTCTACCCGGCTAACTCACTAAGTGATTAAAAAAGGGATGATGCTTTGAGGGTTTGCCTGTTCTTGTAGATTTGCTGCATCAGGGAAGATGTGTTCAGTCAGAACAGGCAGAAACATACCTCTCACTTCTCTCATCCAACTCTCACGCACCTCTCACTAATGGTGCCTGCACTTTGCTATTATTAATGTCCCTAGAGAATCACCTTCCATAAGATTTATTCTTTTTCCTGGTTTATTTCTATATATCACTTTGGAGGAAAACTAATTCCTGATCAGGGAAACATAAAATCAAAAGCCTCTATTATTTCTCCTGAGTCAGCATGTACTAGTGGGAATAAGCACTAAATTAAGTGTCAATAAACTTAAGAATTTAAGATGTGACCCTTTAAAATATGAGTTTAGCTAATGATTTAATCTCTCCGAAGTCTATTTTTCTAACTTTCTTTGGACACTTGGCAGATAGGTTGTGCTAATTGAACGAGGCAGTGTCTCTAAAAAGCCCTTATAAATTGGCATCATAAATTGCCATTGTTTTATTCCACATCATATGAAGTGTAACCCCAATAACGAGACATTCAAACATTGTGACCAGTGATCTCTAAACAGGCAAGGGCCGCGCTTTGTCTCCATGGTGAACCATTTCCCAAGTAGACTGATGGAGAGCAGTTTAAGAAAATAAGGAGATGCTCTCGGCCAATCCAACATCTCCATCCAGGTCCGACTGCTGTAATTTAGGAAGACTGCCACCAGGTGGTGATAGCAAGCTATATGGGCACAGTGAGCTCGCTTCATTTCATCCACAGAGAAGCTAACTTTGTAATCAACTACGAATCCTAACTGGGTACCCAGGTCTCCCAAGACTAACTCATATTTCCATCACACGGGCAAACTTGTCACTCGACTTTCTCAGTTCCCTTCATCAGCTAACTGCCACTTTATTTCCTTAGCTGTTCACAGCATTAAGCACTCATGAGGTTCCCTTTCACTGCTCCCAACTTCCTTATTTGTAAAATTCTTGACATCTACACTGTATATATTTCATTCTCTGACTGCTTTTTAGAGATCATAAGATCAAAGCGATCAGGAGAGAGAAAGATAGACCAATTTCTATTTATGCAGAACATAAATTTCCTTTCCACTGCCATACCACAAGCCTTATTTCGTCCTTTTTTTACGAAGTGTTTCCCCATTATTTTACTGGCCCCAATCTTCTCCTCCACTCCAATTAGCCTTCACTGTGAATTTATTATTTATAGAAGAGCTTGTTCACACACTGTATATTTCCATGGCAGCTTCTTTGAGCAGCAGACTTTTGTTCCATGTATTTCTAATCTTTTAGAAAGATCTTATTTAAAAACATATTTCGTAAGGGATTCTAATTCCTTCAGGGAAAGTTGTAGACAGATTCACCAGATATTCTCACATGCTTTCTGCATCAGGATTAGGTTTGCTGCATATGTCAGAAAATGAATAAAGCTGCCTTGAAAAGAGAAGTTCCTTCCTGTCTCTTGTAAAAGAAGCCTGGAGCAGCAGCTTCATGGGTGGGAAGCATCCCCGGGACCGACCTTGCTCTGTTAGTCCTTATGATAAACAGAACTCATTTCAGCAGATGGTTTTTCTCATCCAAGTCCCCTCTTGGTCAGAGATGCCTGCTGGATCTCTCATCACAAGGCTGGCATTTTAGGCCCAATTAAGAAGCGGAGAAATAAGGCAAAGAGGGCGGATGTCTAAGTTCCCTTAGTTTAGACAGCTTTCCTGGAAGTCCAACTCAACATTCCCACTTACATTTTATTGACCCGAGCACTTATATTGCCACCTTTAGCCTAAGGGAAGTGGGGCAAAGGGATCTTTTCTAAATACAATGTCATGTCAAATAAAATCACGTTCTGATACTAAGGAAGGAGAAACATGATAGATAGTTTCTGGAATCTAGTAATGTCTGCCATTGTTTTATACCACATCTCTAGACTTACTGTTTTAAGTTAAATCAACTTCCCGATCCTCTTTTTTAGCTTGTTCTGTTTTCCATTTTTCTCCCAACATCCCTCACTTAACGCCTTCTGACCCAGAGGAAAGAGAGTAATGAATGCAATTGATCAGAATTTAGATAGTGTTTATTGTTAGGCAGGCTAACCGGGCACTAAACTACTACATGTATGGTCATGATTCTCTCTCTCTTCTTGCTCCCTTCATGTGATTGGAGAGATAGTATGATCCTCATGAGCCTTATTTCTTTGTTTTGTTTTTGTATTACACATAGCCAAGGTCTGGGTGAAACTGTGCAGGGATGAAGGAGGATAAAACAATATTTAAAGGCGGGGCTCAGCATCTGGGGACTTAAAGGTTTGTTTTCAAACAAGCAATAGTCTAAGTGAGACATCAAGTAAGCTCTCATGGAAGAAGCACGCTAACATCTGTGATCAAAGGACTGTAAATGATGCAGTCGAAATCAGAAGGAGGAAACAATATTAGAGCTTAAGTTGTGAGATTCTGGTACGCAGGTGGTTTTGGGTGACAGTGATCTCCCCAAATACATTTGTAGGATCTACACAGGAAATGAGCCTCCAGTGATGACCCTCTAACCTTGAATAAGGGACGGGAATAACGTGGTGATCAGACAGTATTGTAGAGACAAATACATTGATGAAAATGATAAATCTGACTTGAATGACTAAAACCTTGTCATTTGATCTCTATTTTGATGCATTTTGTACTTGTTCTGCTTCGTAATATTTGTTGTGTGTGTTTCCATATAGAGTCTTTATCTCTGTTGTATTTTTGTCATTGTAGGTGGTATTCTTGAATCTCTGATATGTATCTCTGTGTATTTTTCAGTTTATGAAACACAGGATGGATGAATCTATAGAGACAATAGCTAGAATAAGGGTGCCTGGAGGCACAGCTGGGAGGGATGGGGGTAAGAGATAGCTGATCTTGAGGAGTATAAAAAGAGAATATTTTGACACCGTGGGAGCTATTGTTCAGCACTGCTTGATATGATTGCCCTATGGAATAATATGATGTCTGGATTAGGTTTGAATAAAATGGTTTGAAAGAAAAAAATTAATGCTGGGCTGAGGAAAACTATATAAGGTAGAAAAGATACAAAAATACAGTATAAACAGAAGTTAGCACCTGTGACAATAGTTAGACTTTGTGGCAACTTGGCTGGGTCAGGAGTCTCAGTGGTTTTGCTGGTAAGGGCTGGTAATCCCTCATGGTGTTAACACAATGTAATGAAAACAATGCAATAATGACCTGCAATAAGCAGCCAATCAGATGTAAGAATGTGAGAATGCAGTGCAGTCTCTTACTGTGGTCACAGCACTGATGCTATTGAAAGGAAGCTTCTTCAGGAAGGTGTCCTACTTCTTATATAAGTGGATGCTATTGGAAAGTTGCCTTGGTTCTAACTGGCTTGGAATCTTCCATTTGGCTCATCAACTCTGGTTCTTTGATCTTGAACCAAACAGCCCACTGTATCTCCGCATCCCTCGAAGCCTGCCATCTGACCCATTCTCCTTGGATTTACTGGACTCTGCAGCACAAGCCTGAGCTGCTGTTCATTACTGATCCACAGCCAAATCCACTAGTCTGCAGTCTTCCTACTTTCTGGTTTGTCTTGCTGATTCATCAAGCCCTGCAGTGACACTCAGCAGGAGAAGCCTCCTGCTTAGCATCTGATCCAAGGACCTGAATCAGCCTGGACTTACTCATTTGTATAATTGTGTGAGCTATGGCCTCTACATACAGTTCTCTCTTTATGTACATATATCGTCACCACTGGGTTTTGCTTCTCTAGAGAACTCAGCTTAACCCAGCGTCTTTGAGATTTGCCATGGAGCGCTTTGTTGCTGCTGTTGCTGTCAAGTTGATGCTGTAATAGTTATCTCATGTACAACAGAATGAAATAGTGCCCAATCCGGTGCCATCTTCACTGTCATTGGTATGCTTAGGTCCTTTGTTGTAACCACTGTTATTTTAAATCCGTTCCAACCCATGGACTGTCTTCTAACACTACATTGGACAATGGCTCATTGTGACTCATAGGGATTCTATTGACTAATATTTTAAAATACTCTTATTGGGGGCTCTGACATCTCTCATCACAATTCATACATTCCTTCAATGCGTCAAGCACATTTGCACATATACCACCATCATCATTTTTTAAATAAATCATTTTATTGGGGGTTCATACAACTCCCATCACGATCAACACACATGTGGTATGTATACCACATTTGTACACCTGTTGCCATCATCACCCCCTGCCCCCGGAACTATCAGTCCTATCATTTTAGCCTCCAGACTGTTCATCCAACCTATCTTATCTATATAGGCCTGCAGAGGCCAAAATATGTACAAAAAACACAGGCATCCTAAGATGAAGTAACCAAAGAAACTAAAATGATGATAACAAAAAAACCCCACCATAATGTCATATATATATATAAATAAATAAAAGTCTGCAAATAGTTCAGGGTTTGTTTGTTGATCTTCAGGAGTTCCCCCCCCCCAAGTTGAGTCGGATGAGGTGCTATACCCTGGCCTCAAAGTATATCCTTGACCCTCCATCTGGAACTCCATGCTCTGTTGCACACCCTTAGTTTTTTGCCATGTTCTGGTTTAGTCACACAGGGTATAATCTTGATCCCGTTTCTCCACTGTTGTCTGTGCAGGGCCTTGGGTCAGTGAGGGGAGCCGTATTTCATAGTGGGGTCAGCCATATGGTCCTCTCTGTGCATCAGCTGTCTTGAGTGTGAATATCATCCTGAAGGCTCGTGGGCAAGCCATTCCTCCCACCCCCGCACTTAATTTGTTCTTGTGTGCTCTAGTCAGGCATATCTCGCTCCCCAAGCTGCAGCTTCAGTGTTGTCCTCTAAAGCACACTTTCCTGGAGGGGAGAGGTGGCAGCCCTGTAGTTGGGGTTGTGCATTCAGACCCCTCCACTGGTTCCCCGCTCCATGTCATCACTCTTCATTCGCATCCTGGAGCACCATGTTTAAGTTGGTCCCTCTTTCCCTGTGGAGATATAAATAACACACTCCCCTTGGGTGGGTTAGTACCCCCTTCCCTCTCTATAAATGACCATCTGTCCCCCCTATCCCACCACCTCAATTGGCTGCCATATATAATCCTGGATTTGGTCTAGCCCCTGCCGTGCAACCTGGGTCTCCCCACAGGATTTTCTGTATGTAGTAACTTTTTCCTGATGCTCCTTTTGCATTTTTTTATTATTAAACTTACCTCAGTGGACTCATGTTGTACATAGCCTTTTGCACTTGGCTAACTTCACTTAGTATAATTTCCTCCAGTTCTTCCCATGCGGTGATGTGCTTCATGCATTCAATACTGCTTTTCAGCGATGCATAGTACTCCATTATATGTATGTACCACAGCTTTTAAATCTATGCATCAGTTCATGGAAATTTGGACTGCTTCCAACTCCTTGCAATTGTGAACTGTGCTGCGATGAACACTGGGGCACAGATGTCTGGTCGTGGATTGTTGCTTGCCTCTTCTGGGTATATATGCCCAGTAGGGGGATTGCTGGGTCATATTGGTAGCTCAATTTCTATCTGTTTTAGATATCGCCAAATTGATTTCCATAGTGGCTATACATACCTACAGGTCCACCAGCAGTGGATAAGAGTTCCTATCTCCCCACAGCCTCTCCAACACTTGTTGCTTTCTCATTTTTTGAATTGGACTATCCTTGAGGATATTAATGATATCTCATTATTTTGATTTGCATTTCTCTTACAGCTAGTTAATGATGGGGAACATTTTATCATAGGTTTATTGGCCATTCAGATTTCTGCCTCCATGAAACTACTGTTCAGGTCCTTTGCCCACCTCCTCAGTGGGCAGTTTTGACTATTTTTTTTTGAAATGATTTCTAGACCTTTCTCTCCAGTAGATCTTTGCCGTGATTCTCTCCAAGTCTTGTTCACCATGGGTGACTAAGATGAGATAAAAATGTGTCAGTTCTACCTTACAAATCAGATTAGACCAGGTTAGACACTGCTACAGATAAGAACCTGAAACAAAGGGAATTCAGGATATAGATACACCCCTCCAGGCCAACAAGGAGATAGAGATACCAGCAGGATTAGAGGAGGGTGGGGAAGGGGTAATCCATCACAAGGATAAATTTAGAACCTCCTCTCAGGGGGACAAATAGCAGAAAAGTGGGTGAGGGGTGCTGGAGAATGATGTAATATATGTAAAAAGTAATCTATAACTTACCAAGGATGTGTGAGGGAGGGTGGATAAAGACGGAGGGGGAAGAAATGGGAAGCTGATATTAGGGGCTCAAGTGGGAAGAGGATGCTTTGAAAATGATGATGGTGGCATATGTGCAATTACGCTTGACACACTGGGGAAATGCGTGTATTGTGATAAGATATATAAGAGCCCTCAATAAAAGTATTAAAAATGTGTATTTCCAGGGTTGAAAGTTGCAAACTGCCTAGTATTATGTCTCCCACATTCACCTTTGTCACTTGTGGAAATTGTGCTGTGCTGGAAATAGACATAAATTGTGAAGGTGATGCAGTTTTTGCAGAAATAGGACATTTATGATAGCCTTCCTCTCAATCAGGTTTGCCTCTGGATGTATATATGTCTTATGTATCAGGGGATCTGGCACATGACAATACAATGTCTTAAGATCCTGCACACCATGACGTCCCTATCTCAATTTATATTTCTCTGGATTCTTACTCTTCATGGATAAAGTATGTGTATGAGAGTGTAGAATCTCTAATTATAATGTCTCTTGAGGTTTAAGCTTAAGCGTTCAAAATCATCTCTTCAATTGAAGCGTGTTTCTTCTTTTGATTTGTTTCTTTGTAAGGTTATTGTCTATCCTTTACCTCATCTAAGACCAAATAATTGCAACTGGATCCCACTCCTCTTTCTCTCTCCATCTCCTACAAGGCACATCCATTCTCCTTCAGAGCCCTCTCAGGATCTCCTTACGCATCTGCATCTTCTCCACTCTTCTAATATAAGTTAACACAATAACTTTGTCTTTCTTCCTGTTGTAGAAGGAAGCTTGTGATTTTGTGAATATGCTGGTGACAGGGAAATGTATATCACAGAAACACAAGAAGATCAATAATCAAGGGCTTCAGCAGTTTTGACATGTGTTAAAATAAATTATGGTATTTGTGCCAAGAGTAGAGATGAGTTGAGGTCATACATACAAAGTTAAAAAGGCTATATTAAATTTTTTCAAATTAAAAATGAAAAATTTATTTGAAGTTTATGTAGTCTGATTTCACTTTTATTAAATTTTTTTATCCACCAACAATTGTTCAGAGAATGTTTTATTTGAACAATTCTCTATTTTGAAATAAGTGGGGTGGGGGGGCTCATTTCAGAAAGTCAATTTTGTACCTCAACAGTTTAAACTGCTCATTAACCCCACCTAGTAGCTTACTTTATCCCTATATGAATTTCTCTTCTTTCTCTTGTGGGTTCCTATCTTTCCTTTCACCCCAATTAATACCTATCATCCCTTGTTAACTTCCAAAGACAATTTCCTTGGGTATGAAAGTCTTTTTTCCTTTCAAACAATCTCATAAAATACTTGTCCTCTTGTGATGGACTAATTTATGACTTTTTTCCAAAGCATTTTATTGGGGGCTTGCACAATTCATGCATCCATCCATTGTGCCAAGCACATTTGTACATTTGTTGCCATCATTATTGGTAAAACATTTTCTTTCCACTTGAACTCTTAGTATCAGCTTCTCATTTTCTCCCCTTCCTCCCCACCCTCCCTCCCTCATAGACCCTTGATAATTTATAAGTTATTATTATTTTTCATGTCTCACACTGACCAATGTCTCCCTTCACCTACTTTTCTGTTGTTCATCCCCCCAGGAGGGGGTTATATAGATAGAGCCTGTGATCAATTCTCCCTATCTCTCTTCACCTTCCCCTTTCCCTCCTGGTATGGCTACTCTCAATATCGGTCCTGAGGGATTTATCTGCCCTGGATTCCCTGTGTTTCCAACTCTTATCTGTAGCCATGTACATTGCTCTGGTCTAGCCAGATTTATAAGGTAGAGTCGGGGTCATGATAGTGGTGTGTGTGTGTGTGTGTGTGTGTGTGCATGTGTGTGTGTAGCATTAAAGAGCTAGAGGAAAGTTGTATGTTTCATTGGAGATACACTGTACCCTGACTGCTCATTTCATCCTCTGTAGTGGGATGTCCCGTTGCTGACAGATGGGCTTTGGGTGTCTACTCCGCACTCCCCCTCATTCGCATGATGGACTAATTTCAATCAGCATGATGCTCACCTGGTGGATTGTTGCTCTAAAGTGCTGCCTGGGTTCATCATTGTCTTTAATTGTGCACCGAATTCCACTGTGCGTACGCACCCATGTTTTGATCCATTCTTCTACTGATAAGCATTTGGGTTGTTTCTATCTTCTTGCTACTGTGAGGAGTGTTGTGGCGAGCATGCTTGTGTTTATGTGTGTCTATGCTATGACGCCTCCTTCTTTGGAGTATGTACCTAATGGAGGTATTGCTGGGTCACATGAAATTCTATTCCCACATGTTGGAGGTAGCGCCATATCTCTTTCCACCGTGGTTGTACATATTTACAGATCTACCAGTAGTGTATGTGGGTTCCAATATCTCTGCACTCTCTCCAGCATTTGCTGTTTTCTGTTTTTCTTTTTAATAATTGTCTGTCTTTGTCGATGTCAGGTGGTATCTCATCATTACTTTGATTTGCATCTCCTGACTGGCTAGTTGTCATGAGTATATCTTCAAGTGTTTGTTAGGAGGTCATCTCTGAGGAAGTATCTATTCATAGTCTTTGCCTGTTTTAAAATTATGTGTCCTGAGTTTATTTTTTTATTGCATTACTGCATTTTTCTATTGCAGGCAAGAGTCCATTGTGTCATTGCCTATTTTTTCCCTACTTGTGCATTCTCTTTTGCTGGTCTTTTGAAATTATATGTAGTGCATTGAGAAAAGCACTTGTTAAAATTAAAACAATAAAGTTTTTGTTTTAACAACAATGGCCACTGTTCACCCAAACTCTACCCATAGTATCCCAGAGGCAACTACTTTCTACTCTTCTCGTCTGATATTTTCTTCATATTTCATATTTCAAAATAGTTCATGAGGAACACTTTTGTTTTACTTCCTACTAGGATACATGAGAATGAACTTTCTTACTTTACTCTAGTCCCCTCACCTTTTTTTCCTTACCCCACAGATTGTCTTCTGTTTTTTTCCTTCTCTCAAGATGTTTTTAGATGCCATCAAGATCATCAGTGACCCTATGTAAAAGAGAATAAAATACTGCTCACTCATGCCCCCTCCTCTCAATTTTAATTTTTGAGTTCATTGTAGCAGGCACTGTATTCATCTCTTTGACAGTCTGCCTTTTTCTTGATGATCCTCTTCTCTGTCAGTCACAATGTTCCTTTTTAAGGACTGGCCTCTCTTGATAGCATATCATAAATATGCTTCATAGGTACATTCTGGTTATACTTCTTCTAAGAGAGTTTTGTTGGTTCTTCTGGCAGTCCATGGTACTTTCGACATTTTCCAGCAACACCATAATTCAAATGCATGAGTTCTTCTGTGATCTCCCTTATTCAGTGTCCACCTTTCACATTCATTTGAGGCCTTTGAAAATACCATTGCTTGGGTCAGGTGCACTCTATTCTTCCAAGAGCCATTCTTGCTCTCCAATACTTTAAAGAGGTCTCATGCAGCAGATTTGCCTATTGCTATGTGCCCATTAATTTCTTGCCTGAGCTGTGGATCCAAGCAAGGTGAAATCCTTGACAACTTTCAATCTTTTCTCCATTATCATGATGTGACCTATTGGTCCTACATATTTGTTTTGTATTTAAGGGTATTTTAGAGTGTAATTTATTAAATTAATTCATGTGAGTTGTATGAAAGTTGAAAATTTACAAACTATAAGTTCTGCATTTTTTCTGGTATGTTTTCTATTCAAAATATATATGTACAGATTTTATTGTATCACTTCACATAAGAGAATCTGGTGATCTGAGCGTACTGGCGCTGTTCATGCTGCTGCTGACGCTAAGTTGTCTTCCTCAATCTCTGAGCTACACCACCTGTGGGCCAGGCCAGCCTGTGGACATTTCACTAAAGCTTGAAGCTCCTTGGAGACCTGATTCACCATGCTGCTGGTGTATGCATTGCTCGAGCTTGAGACTGATGGATTCTGTAACCTTGCATGCCTTATATTTGACATCTGAACAGCCCATCCAGGCCTGCTTCACTACGCTCCTGAGCTGACTGTTGGTGACCTGCCTTGCTGCTTGTTGCCTGTGGGCCGACTCTGTTTGCCTTGCCTAGGGAGGACTCAGCTGTCTGCTTCCTTGACCTTGCACCTGGCAGCCCACTTGAGTTGAAGGTCTTCCAGTATATTAACTATCCCACAGAAATTCGCAATCAGTGTTCATGGAAGCAGAATTCAAGAGATCAAAAGATGTATTGCATTGAATAAATCTGCTGCACAAGACCTCTAGAATATTGAAGAACATGAATGTTACTCTGATGATTAAAGTTCCCCTGATGCAAGCTATGGCATTCCTCATTGCATCATATGCATGTGAAAGTTGGACATTGAATAAGGAAGACCAAGAGTCAATATATTTGAATTGTAGTGCCAGAAAAAAATATTGAAAGTACCATGGATGGCTAAAAGGAGAAATTGATCTATATTGAAAGAAGGAAGCCCAGAATAGTCCTTAGAGACAATGATGGCAAGACTTTATCTTACATACTTTGAACATATTGTTCTCCCGGAAAACATCATGTTTGTTAAAGTGGAGGGGCAACGAAATAGAGGAAGGCCCTCTTGGAGACAGATTGACAGAGTGGCAGCCTCAATGGGCTCGCACATAGCCACAATCGTGAGGATGGCATAGGACCAGACAGTGTTTCATTCTGTTGTGCCTAGGGTCACTGTGGAAATGACTTCATGGCTCTTCACGGTGACAACAACTACAGGAACTACTTGCAGAAGTCCTAAATGGTGAACCAGTTTTGTCCACTATCACATGCACAACGTCAGAGGAAATTAAATCCCTCTCCAGTCAGTGAGGAGGTCAATGTAGGCATATTTGGACAAGTTCGTTGTTTTAGCATCCCCTCCACTACAGACTAAAACCACTGGGAAACAGCAGTGATCATGGAGTTTGTACCAAGGCTTAAAAGCAGCCACCGAAGTTTGGGAAGCAATCAGGATATAAAATGCCAAGAGCACTGCAGTTGGCTATCACATGTAGCCCTGGATTTGGTCTGGCCCTGCCATACTACCTGGACCTTCCCCCCAAGGCAACAGTAGCTTTTTCTCAATACCCTTTTGCATTTTAAAAAAATTAAGCTTACCTCAACGGACTCATGTTGTACCTGCCCTTTTGTGCTTGGCTAACTTAGCATAATTTTCTCCAGTTCTTCCCATGTGGTGATGTGCTTTATGCATTCATCACTGCTTTTCAGTGATGCACAGTACTCCATTGTATGTATGTACCACAGCTTTTTAAGCCATTCATCAGTTGAAGAAAATTTGGGCTGTTCCAACTCTTTGCGATTGTGAACTGTGATGCGATGAACATTGGAGCACAGATGTCTGGTTGTGGTTTGTTGCTTGTCTCTTCTGGGTATATGCCCAGTAGGGGGATTGCAGGGTCATATGGTAGCTCAATTTCCATCTGTTTTAGATATTGCCCAATTGATTTCCATAGTGGCTGTACATACCTACAGGTTCACTAGCAGTGAAAAAGAGTTCCTATCATCCCACAGCCTCGCCAACACTTGTTGCTTTCTGATTTTTTGAATTGGGCTATCCTTGAGGGTGTTAGGTGGTAACTCATTGTTGTTTTGATTTGCATTTCTCTTATGTCTAATGATCAGGAACATTTTTTCATATGTTTATTGGCCATTCGGATTTCTGCTTCTGTGAAACTTCTGTTCAGGTCCTTTGCCCAGCTCCTCAGTGGGCTGTTCATTTTGCTCTCTTTGGAAGATATCAGGGCATTGTAGATTTTAGTAGTAAGGCCTTTATCTGATTTTTCATTGCTAAAGATGTTTTCCCAGTCTGTGGGCTCTCTTCTTACTCTTTTCATGAATTCTTTCAATGTACACAGGTGTTTCATTTTCAGTATATTCAATTTGTCTATTTGTGCCTCCTCTGTGTTTGTGTCCTTCCCTATTTCTGATAACCTATATAATCCCTGTGCCAGTGTTCTCAGGTTGGTCCCAATTCCCTCCTTGATGGCCCTAATAGTTTGGGTTTTACTTTGAGGTCTGTGATCCACCTTGAATTTATTCTGGTGCATGAAGTGAGATAAGGGTCTTGCTTCTTTTTTCTACAGGTAGCTATCCATTTTTTTTTCCCAGAACCACTTGTTGAAAAGGGCTTCCCATTTGATATTTTTGGGATCCTTAGTGGTGGGAGTGGTGATTCTGGGAGACTGAAGGGATGGTGGAATAGAAAGGGGAACCAATTTCAGGGATCTACATATAATCGCCTCTCTGGGGCATGGACAACAGGGAATTGAGTGAAGGGACACATTACACCGTGTACGATATGAAAAAGTAATAACAATTTCTAAATTATTAAGGGTTCATGGGAGAGGGAAGGGAAATATGGGGAGCTGGTACTGGGGTCCTAAGTGGAGGGAGGATGTTTTGAGAGGGATGATGGCAACAAAGTGTGCAAATGTGGCCAGCGTACATTTGATGCATGTATGAATCTTGATGGGAGTTTTATGAGGCCACAATAAAATGATTCATTAAAAAAAGGGGGAGGGGGAAAGAGGAGCTTATACTAAGGGCTCAAGTGGAAAATGTTTGGAAATGAATATGGCAACATGTATATAAATATGCTTGAAATAAATGATGTATTAAATGTTATAAGAGCTGTAATAGCCCCCAATAAAATTATTGAAAAAAAATGTCAAGAGCTAGCAGAAGTGACTCTGCCTTAGGGTCATGAAATGTCACCTGCTTCTCATGACCTCAGTAGAGACAGGGAGATGGTGTGTACTCAGAAAGGTCTGCAGGGCTGATGCTGGGCAGCACAACTCGCTTCAAAACCATCGAAGGCTACCTTTGAATGCGGACTTTATATGCGATGCCAGTATTATCAAGTTGTGCCTCAGTGTTAAATTCTGGGTATTAGCATTGCATTCTGACTATGCAGAAGAATGTTTGTAAGAGATAACACTTCGGCTTTAAAAGTGAAATGTCGTGATGTCAGCAAGTGACTTTCAACACTTTCAGCCATTTGTGTGTGCATGTGTGTCTCCCTTTCTCTAATTCACCTCATTGCTATGGAGTAGTTTCTGACTCATCAAAACACCAGAGGGCAGGCTAGAACTGACCCATGGGTTTCCAAGATGGTCACTCCTTTATGACAGCAGGACGCCTCTTTCTCCCACAGAAAGGCTGCTGGTTTGGAAGTGTAACTCACTACACACCACCAGACTGCTGCTCTTTTTCTATTTAGGCCACGTATATTGACCAGTAAAATGGGATCCATTATATTATTTTTTCTACACTGCCATAGGTTTGAGAATTTTTCTAAATAAAATAAAAGGGAATGTGTTGAAAAAAAAGAGAAATCGCACAGTATTTACATTTGTGCTTTGTTTTTATATTCATAATATTTGATCATTTCTCCATGTTTTTTTTTTATTTTGGGGGGGGGGGCGGCATCACTGCTCTCCGGTGGTGGGAGTAGGAGACCCAGCCCCACTGCTGGAATTGAACCTCCGTCCCAGTGGGCCGCAGTCCCGCGCACAACCACTACGCCACCAGGGCTCAGCGCATTTCTCCATGTTTTAAGCATTCTTTAAAACATAATAGTTAATGGTTTCATAATTTATTATCTGGGCCTAAGCTCGTATATTTAATCATGCTCTTATTTTTGGGCTACTTTCAGTTTTCGGTTAAAAACAACAACAACAACAAAACCTTAAAACAATGCTCAGATAAAATTTTTTCTCCTGCAAATATTTGACTCTGAGTGTTTCTTTAAATTAATGGTTTTGGGGGCATCACTGCCCTCTGGTGGTCATGGGAGCTACCCAGCCCTGCTCCTGAGAAATGCCGCTGAATCTGAACCTCTAAGCCCGTGGGCTGCAGTCCTGCACTCAACCACTTACGCCACCGGGGTTGAGCCCTTTAAATTAATTTTTGAGGGAGAAATCAATACACTTTTATGGACACTAATAATATTTCATTGATTTTCTTGTATTTTTGAGGTAGATAATGATGTATGCAAACAATGAGAATTGTTACCATGTCCTTTTCCACAATTATAACCTTTATTCATGTTTCTTGTCTTATTGCATTGGTCAAACATTCCTGACCATATTAAATAATTAGATCAGAGTGGGCATTTTATTATTTAAATTTTTAAACACACAGCCTGTAGTGATACACTGCTACATTTCATGATTATATTTTATTTAGGAATTTGGAATTTATATTCATAGAAAAAATTGATCTGTAGTTTTCTTTCTCTTATGTGTGCGTGCCGATTTTTGCAATAGGGTTATTCTAGCTTTGTAAAAGGTAATAGGTTTCCCTTCTGCAGAGATATTTCTTATGTCAGGAGGAGATAGTAATTTTCCAACAGGCAAACATGCTAGATATTTGACAGGCCAGTCGAATGGTTTTCTTTCAAAGATGCCAGGAGAAGACACATAATTGAATTCCCACACTCAGCTCAAACTGGTTATCCTGTCAGAAAGCTGGCATATAAAATGATGTGCAATTGCTTCAATTACAAGAATTGAAGCATTTAGACAATTCTTCCGCTTCTGTTTGAGATGCAGCCTCTGCCTCTGAGTTTAAAGCTGTCAGGAGTTCAATTTAGCCACTTACAGACTCAAGGAGGAGTTTGCTGTGGGCCAGGGCTAGCCTTGTTGCTGCAATAGTATTGGTGCATCTACTGGCGTCCGCATCTAGACAACCAGCTCCTCACTGCTGGCAGTTCCCAGATTACGACAGAGTTCAGTTCCTGAGGCCATCTTTTAGCCAAATGGGTATGTAAATCAGAACAGTTAGGATCAGTTTGTTTCTAACATCAAGTCTTTAAATGTTTGTCATAGCATATGGGAGATAGTATATATTTCTCTACATGAAAATTGAACACTTTCAGTCACACTAAAATATCTTACGCCAACAACAATAATAATGTCTAGATGCATGTCACAAAGCAGCACCTATTTGTTACTGCAAATCATTGTATGCACCTGGACTTTAAAAACCTTCTGTAATAGGTTTTAGAAAGGCTTGGCTCATAACTCTAGGTCCTACAGAAGTTGGCTATTTGAAACCTGCAGACTGCATGCACGCCCTTTTTGTGCTAGCCTCCTCACAAAGAGATTAGTCAAGTTTGTGAGAAAGTTGCTCATTTTTTTGGAAGGATTGTCAGAATCGATCCCCATCTAGGTCACACCTCTCCAAATTCCAGGGCAGGTGTGGCAGTGGTGAGCTTACTCACTTTCCCAGTGCAAATATCAAGATCATCACCGAGATGGTCACGAGGCTTCATTTTAACACCCTGACACTGATGTGCCAGATGCTGTCAGTTCTTTGCCCTACATCCATTGGGAATTGATTCATTTCTCCCCTTCTTCACTGCCACCGGCAGCTCTCATCTGGATTGTTGAAAATAGCAGTGCAGTACTAATTGTCTCACTCTTTCTAGTTTGTTTCTCCAGTTCATCAGAGCTGTCACAGTGATAGTTACAGAATACCTGGAAACGGATCAGTCAACTGATAGGATATGTCTTCCTTTATGATCCCTCAGTGATTTCCCCAAGGATTGCAGGCTTATCAATCCGATATGCAATATATCTTCTGCTTTCCTCTCTAGACTCACATTCTGTTTCTCCTTACTTGGAAGTCCAGTTTTGCAATGATTCTATTTCTCCTATGCACCATACTTCTTTGCATTTCATACCTTCAATATGAAAAAGTACTGCCTTGGTTAGTTTCTTGTCATTCACAGCTCAGCTCAGACATTTTTTTCCATGATCTTTCGAGCCTGAACTTGGTGACTCTTCTGTCTTGTGCTCATAGTATCTGTATCATGGTAATTACCATAGTGTACTGCACTTGAGTGCTTCTCCAGACAACTTAAAGTCAGATAAAATGTCTCATTTGCTGCTATTTGTTTAATATTTAGCATGTTTTTCAGTAGAAAATGATTTCTCTCTTAGTTTTGATTCTGGAGAGAATCAGAGACTCTGTACCACAATATTAAAACCTGGGTCTTAGACATAGACAGATCAAGGTTCAAGTAGTGGTTCTGCTGTTCACTGGCTTGGGGAAATTATTTAACAATGTATGGCATCAACATCTTTAGCCCTAAACTGGAGCCAATAATAGGTCTTAGAATTTAGGATCATTTGAGGGGATTATGTGAGGTAATACATGTAAATCCTTTATCACAGTTGATAAGTACATGAGAATGGCTGATACCAAAAGCAATAATACCGAGGTAAGAAGGAATGCCAATATATATGAAAGGTGCCACATGGAGGACTAAAGTGTGCTTCACCTAATCCGTGGTATT
The DNA here is from genome assembly GCA_004026705.1 of Nesogale talazaci. NCBI lineage: Eukaryota > Metazoa > Chordata > Mammalia > Afrosoricida > Tenrecidae > Nesogale > Nesogale talazaci. The sequence continues at coordinate 26,581 of PVJH01009367.1, read as the reverse complement.
TCAGTAGTTGATGATAAACTTTTACAGCTCTTTAAAAATGATATTGGATCCGGTGACATAAGTGGTTGCATGCGGGACTGCAGCCCGCGGGCTTGGTGATTCAAATCCAGCGGCGCCTCTCAGGAGCAGCGCAGGGTAGCTCCCATGATTACCAGAGGGAGTGTTGCTGCCCCCCTCCCCATCCAAATGATATTGGAGCGTGAACTAGGATTGTATTATATCTGTACATTGCTTTGGGTAGTAATGCCATTTTCACAATGTTAAGTCATCCTTTCCATGAGTATAGTCTATTTTCCCTATTTCTTAATTTTAACTTCTCCCAAATGTTAGCTATTCTCACCTTCTCATTTTTCAAACAGCATATCCTCTTTCACTTCCCTTTCTCCCCTTTGTTACTTCTGGAGGTGGAACCTCCTATCCTAGTTCTACTGTTTCTCATATGCTCTTCCCCCTTCAAGGACAATTGGACACATAAACCTTCAAAGAAGCATGGACAATCATATGTATTCACAAAATGTATTGGATGAATGTTTCCTTGTTCTGAAGCATCGTATGCATGGGACATTCTCTGCTCTCTCTTCCTCAATGCAGATCTAGGTACTACATTTACATGGAATGATGTCCAACCATTTTTATTTTACTTTTCTTTCTTTTTAAACGATATCATTTTATTAGGGCTCATACAATTCTTGTCACACAGGGTTCCTATGAGTTGTAATTAACTCAATGACTAGTGGTTTGCAGAGGAATTTTTGGAGACCTCTCCTTTTTGTATTCCTTCTCAGAAGATGGACTTTGTGTCTACTTAATAATAGCCTCAGGTTTAGCTCAAAACACTACATTGTAATGCAATTTTGGGATGTCTGTTTCTCTTCTGTGAGAAGTTCAGGCCAGATTCAGTAGAGGGTGTGGTACAAGGGGTATTACTGCTGATGCTGGTTGGATCTTGGCTGAAAGCAAAGAATACCAGAAAAATGTTTACGTGTGTTTTATTGATGATGCCAAGATATTTGACCACATGGATAATAACAAACTATGCACATAGTTTTGAGATAATCTTGAGAAAATGGGAATTCCAGAACACTTCATTATGATCTTGAGGAACCTGTACACAGATAAAGAGACAGTTTTGTGAACAGCAAGGAAATACTACATGATTTAAAATCAGGAAAAGCATATGGCAGCGTTGTATCCTCTTATGATACTTATTCAACCAGTATATGGAACAAATAATCAGAGAAGCTGGATTATATGACTAGGAATTTGGCATCAAGAAGACTTATTAACAACCTGTGATAAGCATATGACACAACCTTCTTTGCTGAAATCAAAGAAGACTTGAAGCACTTGCTGATGAAGATAAAATATTGCAGCCATCAATCTGGATTACAACTAAATGTAAAGAACACCAAAATCCTTACAACTGGACCAAGAGGTGACATCAAGATAGACAGGAAATATTGAAGTTGTCAAGGGTTTTGTCTCACTTAGATCCACAAATAATGCTCATGGAAACAGCAAATCAAATGGTGCATGGCATTGAGTGAGTAAATCTGGCACACCAATCAAGCTGAATGCCAGTAATACTGATGCAGAGAGACCCTATACAAAACCTCTTTAAAGGGTTGAAGAGCAAGGTTGTCACTTTGAGGACACAGGTGCCCCTGACCTGGTTTCAGAGGCCTCATATGCATGTGCAAGTTGGGTATTGAACAAAGAAGACAGAAAAATAATTGATGTTTGAATATGGCACTGGCAAAGAATATTGAAAGTAACATGGAATTCTACAAGAGAAAAACAAGTCTTTCTTGGAAGAAGGACAGTCAGAATGCTCCTTAGAGTCAAGGATCAGGAGACTTCATCTCACATACTTTAGACGTATTATCAGGAGAGACCAGTCCCTGGAGGAAGACATCATGTGTGGTAAAGTAGTGGGGTAGCAAAAAAGAGGAAGGGCTAGACAAGATGGTTTGTAACGTTGGCTGGAACAATGGACTCAAACATAAGAACAATTGTGTGGAGAGTAAAGGACCAGGCAGTGTCTTGCTAGGTGTCAGAACTGAATTTAGGGCATGTAACAGTATTTCTCTTCTTGACTACAAAAACTATTCTAGACTAATACTATAACTTTTTACTTTTATATCCCTCTTATCTAAAGAGGGATATAGGCTAAGTAATATAACAGAGAGAAAAGCAGTGTTTCATAGATGAAGAGTCAGTAGTCAAATCCTGGCCCTCTCCTTCCTAATCTCATGGTATATTTAACCTTTCTGTGACTTAATTTTCTGCAATTAAAAATGGCTATTGCGTGGTTATTGTGAAACTGAAGTTAAAAAGAAAAAGGTAAAATTTCCAGGGACATTGTAAGCATTGAAAGAGTATGACTTCTCTTCTGTCCATGTTACACTGTGTGTGACTAGGGGACCAAAGGTGCTGCATGAAGGTACTAGCTCATTGAGCCAATTCTATTGCAATTCTACCCAAGAGTTTCCTTATTTACATTTTCCATCCTTCCAATGAACAACGCTGGTTCCTTGTTTAGTTATTTCACACATCATCCTTCCTCAGGTAGTCTCTGAGATTGATAGTTGTGGAATCACTAGGACTTGGACAGGATGGGTTTTCCTAGATTTATTTTTAAGTTTGTAATCTTAACTGTCCTCCCTTTGGCTCTGAAACGCTTAAGCATCCCACAGGAAAGTATTCTTTTTCAAATTGTTCTAAATCAGTCATGATTGAGGACAGCCACTTACCCTGCATCGCTCTACTGTTCCCTTGCCTGATATCTAGCCCAGAGTCACCTTTGACCTTGGCGGAGAAGAGGCAGTTTGTTTTGTTCCAAGCTCAATTATCAAGAGATGACCTCTGAAAATTGGTGAAATAGGATTTCTGTTTCCTCCTCCTTTCTTTCTCCTTTTTTTAAAGCTCAACAGCAAAAGACTTGCTGAAGACAGCAAGGACAAAGAGGTACCAGGAGGGAGGAGAGTAAAGGTTCTGCTGCAGGGAGAGGCTGTGTGAATCTACTCCTAGATGAACATGCTTCTCTTCAGAGAGAACTTCAAATGCTTTACTCCAGAGATTTGTTCAAAGGCTACATGACCTATTAGTTAGTGTATAATATCACACTGGCTTTTATCCTGATAAATATTTTAACTCTTCTTTCACACTGGATTTCCTGCTTCAAAGTCAAATTTCTTTCACTTCGTTACTAGAATTGCACCTTCTACCCAAGTTTGAAGCATTCTGCCCAAGGCTTGCATTAGGTAAAATAAGTCTTCCTCTCTTTGTCTTTTACAACATTTTTTATTTGGGAGTTACTCTGGTGGTCTTTTTAGAAAATCCTTCAATCTTAATTTACGGTGGGATTTCCCTCCTCTCTTTGCTTTTATCTTCTCTCAAATGCTAAAGTCTCAAGCTCACTTTTCAATTTAAGAGTAATATTTTCTTTTCCTCTTGGCATGTTTGTACTTTCTTAGAAATATTAATTCAACAAATATTGACTTACACTTTCCCTGTATCAGTCCCTGTGCTAAGAGATGGTGATAAGAATTAGAGGCAGGCTTTTTGTAGGCATGACTCATGCAAATACAAAGTCATATACACTAGGGGGTTAAAAATTGTGGGAAACTGGAGTTGATGGATAATAGGATAAGATCACACACAGTATATTGTGCAAGCTAGCATACAGAAAAATCTAATAGGAAATGGCTCAAGCATTTGAATGAAGGGGATTATAGAAAGCTTTTCCTTTGGGAAGGACCTCTAGAACTTAGCTCTGGAATAAGCATGTCATTAGATTCCAACTCATAGAAAACTTCTGTACAACAGAATGAAACGCTGCCTGGCCCTGGGCTACACAACTGTTATAGCCACTGCAGAAATCTTTTTCATTGAAGGCTTCCTCCTTTTCACCGACCAAGATGGATGTTCTTTTTACAGGGACTGGTCCCTCCGATAACATGTGCAAAATACATGAGGCAAAGTCTCTGGATTCTCAGGAGCACTTGGGCTGCATTTCTTCCAGGAACAATACGTTTGTTATTCTGGCAGTTCATGGTGCTTTCAATATTTTTCACCAGTGCCATGATTCACATGTATCAAATCTTTTACAGGCTTCCTTATTCATTGTTCAGGTTTGACATGCTTATGAGATGATTGAAAAATACCATAGCAGGAGTCAGAAGCACTTTAGTCCTTAAAGTGACTAAGTGATATTTGCCCTTATAAAAAGGCCATATCAGTTATCATGCTTCAAAAACTAAAAATCATATCATGGCAGCCGACCTTCCTGATATGATTGATGACAACAAATATGTGCATAAGCAAATGTGGCGAAGTAAGCTGATGGTGCCTGGCTATCAAAAGATATAGTGTCTGGGGTCTTAAAGGCTTGAAAGTATGCAAGTGACCATCTATCTCAGAAGCAACAAAGTCCACGTGAAAGAAGCACACCAGCCTTTGTGACCATGAGGTGTCAAGTGTCAAAGGGATCAGGTATTAGGCATCAAAGAACTAAAAATTATATCATTATAAATGAGGGGAAGAACATATTGGGGACCCAAAGCCCATCAGTAGGTGAAGCGACACCCCCTTCCAGTGGGGTCGCAGGGAGGAGATGAGCCAATCAGGATATAGTGTAGCAACAATGAAATATGTAACATTCCTCTAGTTCTTAAATGCTTCCTCCCACCCACTATCATGATCCCAATTCTACCTTACAAATCCGGCTAGATCAGGGGATGTACACTGGAGCCAGAAACATGGGGCATTCAGGACTGATGAATCCTTCAGTGGTGAGGGTGGTGATACTGGGAGAGTGGGGGAAAGGTGAAGTAGAAAGGGAGAACCAATTTCAGGGATCTACATATAACCTCCTCCCTGGGGTACGAACAACAGGGAAAAGTGGGTGAAGGGACACATAGGATAGTGTACGATATGACAAAATAATGATAATTTGTAAATTATTCAGGGTTCATGAGGGAAGGGGAGTGGGTAGCAAGGGGAAATATGGAGAGCTGATACCAGAGGTCTAAGTAGAAGGAGGATGTTTTGAGACTGATGATGGCAACAAATGAACAAAGGTGATCTGCATACAATTGATATATATTGATTGTGATAAGAATTGTATGAGCCCCCAATAAAATGATTTTTAAAAGAGACCATTTGCAGCAGGTTTGCTCCACGCAATACATGATTTTATTTCTTGACTTCCGCTTCCATCATTGATTATGATCCACATCAAATGAAAACTTTGAAAACTTTAATATTTTTTCTGCTTACCATGATGTTGTCTATTGGTCCAATTGTGAGAATTCTTGTTTCCTTTGCATTGAGTGGTAATATGGAATGAGGTGAAACTGTTTGGTATGTCTCTTATAGCCATGGATTTTTTTTTCAGTCTCACCAAATGACTGAGTATGTACATGCAAACAAGGTACACAACTTTAACTCAAGGGTTGTTCACTTGTTCACATTGTTCCACAATGAAACATGCCAGCAGCAGGAACAGGAAATTCCTTTTTCTCTCAAGAAAGAAGAGCCACAAGCCTGGCATATGCAAAATTCCTGTGTGAAGTGGAGGAACCAGAGGCTACAGGAACAAGCCAAGGCTGAGAAGCTACACCAAGGCCATTAAACAGAGGGGTGGGCTTCCAGGCCCCAGAAGAAGGTAAAGGCCAAACCTACGAGTTATGTAACATTCACCAACCATGATGTCCTTTGTCAGGGACCAGCCCCTCCTGAAAGTATGTTTACAGTACATGAGACAACATCTCGCCATCTTTTCTTCTAAGGAATAATCAGGTTGTATTTCTTCTAAAGCAGTACAGTGTGGCTCACAAGCTGAGGATTAGAGAGAAATATGGCTGCTGGCATGGCTAAGAAGAGGCACTGCTGGGGGCAAAGGACTGTATTCTTATTTATTTTGTTTTCTGATCCTGAGTTGTGGTAATCTGATCACTTCCCAAATGGGTGAGGTGCTGTCATGTTGGTGTCAACTTGCATTGACTCTATGACCCTATAGACAATAGAATGAAACACTACCCAGTCGTACACACTCCTAAGGGTATTCCAGCTCAGCCCACTGAAACCATGGGCTCAGGATTTCCTACTACATTTAATAATTATTAGTATTATCTGTGAGTTGTTTGTCAGCATGAGGAAAGATTATCAAGTCCACCAGAGAAGTAGAGTACAGCAGGAGGGTAAAGGAAATTGGAGGGTGGGAGGAAGTTTGACTTCTGTCATGTGGAAATTGGTCTTGGGAAGATGTGGAAGGGCATTGTCCTTTTTCTTGTGAAGGAAGAGGAGATGGGCTCTCCCAAGGTCAGATAGGATGTCCACGCTGTTTTCTCATATCCAGCTGGAGAACACAGTCTATGAGCTTCATCAGCCACGTTCCTCAAGTCTCCTTGCTTTCAGAAAGAACCTTTCCATTTATCTTCATAGTGCAGGTTGTTCAGAGGCCCCCTCCCATCCTGATGCCACATCCTTTTTCATATATTCAGTTTCTCAAATGACTCATTCAGCTAAAGGAGCCCTGGTGGGTTATACATTATGCTGCCAGGCAGAAGGTCAGTAATTAGAACCCACCAGTGGCAGCAGCAGAGAAATATGAGGTTTTCTGTATCCGTAAGGAGGTGTAATCTCAGAAACCCGAAGAGATAGTTTTACTTTACCTTATAAGAGTCCCTTAGGGGTTGGAATTAACTCTGTGGGTATTTAAACAAATTGAATAAGTATGGTGAGAGGAATATCACCTGACACACACCCTTTCTTGTTTTTAAATCATACAGTGTCCCCTTGTTCTATTCTAGAAACTGTTCTATTCTTGGTCACTGTAGAGGTTCTGGATCAGTGTCCTTGCTTGGCAATGTTATTCATAATTTGTTATGAATGCCTTTGCAGAGCTAATAAAACACAAATAATCATCTTTCTGGTTTTCTCTGTTTTTAGCCAAGGTCCATGTGACATCAGCAATGATATTCATTCTTCTATTCCTTCTTTTTCTGAGTCCAGCTTGAATTTTGGGCAGCTCCCTCTCAGTGGATAGTTGCAACCATTTATGAGTTATATTCAACACAATGTTACTTGCATGTGGTACTAATGATGTTGTTCAATCATTTCCACATTCTTTGGAATAGACACAAATTAGGGTCTCTTTCAGTCAGATGATCAGGTAGCAATCCTCCAAATTTCTTGCCAGAGACTTGGTAGTTTGCTAATTTCTGGAGCCTTGTTTCTCCCTAGTGCCTTCAGTATAACTTAGATGTCTTTCAATAGCACAAGTCTTTCATCATATGCTGCTTTTAAAAATGCTTAAACATTGACCAGGCTTCTGTATATTCTTTCCAGCATCTTTGGTTGTTTAATTACTGTTCTGGTTCCAATTCACAGCGACTCCATGTACAACAGAAGTAAACACCACCCAGTCCTATGCCATCCTCACAATTGTCATGTTTGAGATCATTGTTGAAGCCATTGGGCTAACAAACTCCTCAAGGGTCTTACTCTTTTACACTGCCCCCTTTTGAGCATAGAATCTTTCAGTATTACAACTCAGGGCTTGTTATTACTTTTTGCATGTCGAATTCCAGGTCTTTGCACATTTCATTTTGATTTGATCCTGTGACTTCTGTACCTGCTATTAAAATTTTTCTGTTCAGGTTTCTAGTTCATCATTTCTTCCATTAACTCTAATTGTTTTCAAGAGCACACATCAAAGTCTCTTCTGATATACACATTGGTCTTTTATTTCTTTCTAGTCTTTTTGATGACTTTTTGCTTTCTTGAAGGATGATGTAGTTGATGCCATTTCACAACTTGTGTGGTTTTTAGTCAATAGTGTTCAACATGTCAAATCTGTTCCTTGATATGTTCTCTAAATTCAGGTGGAATATATGCAAGGTTGTGTTTTGGATATCATGGGCTTGTTTTAGTTTTTTCTCAGTGTCAACCTGAACTTGCATATGAACAATTGATGGTCTGTTCTGCCTTTGGCCCCTAGACTTATTTTGACCAGTGATATTGAGCTTCTCTGTCATCTTTTCCCACAGATGTAGTCAATTTCATTCCTGTGTCTTCTTTCTGGTGTGATCTATGTATACAGCAGCCATTATGTTGGTGAAAAACAAAGGTATTTGCAAGGAAGAAATGATTGTTTTTGGAAAGTTGTATCGTGCCATTAACAGCTTCATTTCTATCACTAAGGCTATCTTTTCTAATTCCTAAAAAATCTCTCTTTATGTTAAACTTTTGCATTCTGACCGCCAGTAATTATCAATGCCTTTTGATTGCATGTTTGATTAAGTGCAGATTTAAGAAACTGTAGGAATTTTTCAATTTATTCATCATTGACTTGAATAATTGGTACATAAATTTGAATCATAGTTGTATTGAATCATCGTTGAACTTCTTTGTATGTGTAGATATTTTCATAACTCAGGCTTCATTATACTTCATGATCAAGCTTGAAATGTTATTTTTGTGGATGAGTATGATACCAGTTCTCTTGCATTTGTCAATGCTAGCCTAGTAAGCCATGATTGTCTGACTCAAAATGGCTAGTTTAGCTTATTAGTGCATATGTTGCCATTGCTGGTATCCGATGGATCTTGGTTCAAAGTGGAGATGACTGGAAGGATGTTGCCTTGTGTTTTGTTGACTATGCCAAGGCATTCAACTGTGTGGATCATAATAAACTATGGAATGGGGATTCCAGAACACTTCATTGTTCTCCTGCAGAACTTGCACATGGAGGCAGCACATGGAAAAAGACAAGGGAGTACTGCGTTGTTGAGAACCAGGAAAGGTGTACAACAGGATTGTAGCTGCTCACCATCATTATTCAATGTGTACGCAGAGTAAATAATCAGAGAAAGAACTGGTTTATGTGAAGAAGAGTGTGGCATCAGGATTGGAAGAAGGCTTGCTAACCACCAGAAGACACGGTCTTGTTTGCTGAAAGTAAGGAGGAATTGAAACATTTCTCCCTGCTCCCCACAACAGTTTTTTGGCATATAATTTGCATATCATGCAATTCCACAGTTCAATCATTCAGCCATCTCGAGGGACATTTTGCAGTCACCACCACATCAATCTTAGAGCATCTTGTCATATTTAAATCACCTTTAAAATGAATTGTGTAATCACAATCAGTTCTGCTGCTCCCTCCCCCTCGCACCTTCATCATTCACTGCCAAAATCCCCATTCCCTTCCTATTGCCCACCCTCTACCCCTGATTTCCCTGAACCCTCTGGTGTCAGTTATTCTCATTATGCATCAATTCCTCCTGTGCTTCACAGATGGGAAAACCGACAGAAAACAATTTTTTAAAATTGCACTAAGGTGGTAAGGTTGAAGCACTTCTGATGAAGATCAATGATCACAGCCTTCGGTATGGATTGCAGCTAAATGTAAAGAATACTAAAATCTTCACAGCTGGACCAATGGGTAACATCATTATAAATGGAGAAAAGAATGAGGCTACCAAGGTTTTTGTCTTTCTTGGATCCATGATCAATGCTCATAGAAGCAGTAGTCAGGAGATTAAAAAGGCATTGCGTTATGTAAATCTGCTGCACAAGACCTCTTGAAAGTATTGAAAAGTAATGATGCTACTTTGAGGACCAAGATGTGCCTCACTGAAGCAAGGGTCACATGTATGAGTCATATGCATATGAAATTTGGATATTGGATAAAGGAGACCAAAGGGGAATGGATGCATTTGAAGTGTGGTGCTGGAGAAGAACACTCAAGGTACCATGGACTGCAAAAAAGAACATGGCTTGGAAGAAGTGCAGTCAGAGTGCCTCTTAGAGACAAGGATGGCAAAATTTTGTCTCATGTACTTCGAACATATTGTCAAGAGGGACCACCAGCCCCTGGGGAAGGACATTATGTTTCATAGAGGGCTAGCGAAAAGGAAGAAGGCCCTTAATTGAGATGGATTGATACAATGGCTGCAACAATTGGCTCAGGCCTGGGGATCGTTGTGAAGATGGCTGAGAGATTAATTGCCATGTGTAGGCTTGTTGTGAGTTGGAACTGACTCGATGTCACCCAACAATAACAACAACACATACGATATTGATCTTTATCAGTTCTATTTCATTTTTGAAAAATGTTCAACTTTCCTAGATTCATACTTTGTACATACCATGTTCCAATTATTGATGGATACTTGCAGCTGTTTCTTCTTATTTTGAGTTATGCCCCATCAGAATATGATGTTCCTGCAAACTTAGCTACTTTTACTGCCACTAATATGAACTTTACTTTGAAGAGGCAGCTTTCCCCCAGTCATATTGTGAGTTCAGAGAGGCTTCCAAGCTGAGAGGCTCTTTTTCTCCGACACTGTGTCAGACCATGTTTGGCTGCTATCCTTAATGTTTTTCTTGGTGATTCAATCAGAAACAGACTGCCTATTACCTAGTCCTAGTCTGTTCTTAGTCTAGAAGCTCTTCTGAAATATGCCCATCATTTATGACCCTACTGGCACTTGAAGCACTGACGGTATAACTTTTAGCAACACCACAACGTGCCAGGCACCATATTACAACAAAGTGACAGATGAATGATAGAAATATAAATAAGTGGTGTTTTCACCTGGTGGACCTAAAGGGGAGAAAGACATGTTAGTAGAAGAAAACAAAAAACCATAACACTTGCTATTGAGTCCATTCAAGGCATAATGTTTGAGGGTAGACATTTGCCCTATAGGAGTTTCATTTCCCAGGTCTTCCTTCCAAGGTGCCTCTGGCTCGGCTTGGACCTCTAGTCTTTCTGTAAGCAGCAAGTATATTAGCAATGTGTACCAGCCAGGGAATCCCTAAATAGAAAACATATAGAAAGTTATAGCAGCTTATAAAACTAAAGGCTTATAAAGCTGTCTTGGGAAAGGACAGTAATGCAACGTGGCTGAAGACTAGCATTTATCAGAGGAAGTAGTAGTAAATGAGTCTGGAAAGATAATCAAAGTTGAAATTAGAAAGGTCTTTTTACACTGGCTTGAATAATAGAGTTTTGACAGTTCCATTTGGATTATGTGGGACTACTCATCGTTTCAAGAGGCAACATGATGATAAATGCAGAAAAGATGTTGTCAAAGATGCTATCTTTCTTGGATTCACAATTGATGCTCATAAAACAGCAGTCAAGAGATCAAATGGCACATTGCATTCAGTAAATCTCTCGCACAAGAACTCTCTAAAGGGTTGAAAAGCAAGGACGTGAGCTTGAGAACTAAGGTGAATCTGAGCAAGCCATGGTATTTCCAATAGCCCCATGTGCATGTGAAACTTGGACATTGAATAAAGAAGACCCAAGAAGAATTGATGCCTTTGAAATCTGGTACTGGCAAAGAATATTGAAAGCAGTATGCACTGTCAAAAGAACAGATAAATCTGTTTTTGAGCAAGTACAGCCAGAATGCTCCTTAGACATTTTGTCTAGCACACTTTGGACATATTGTCAGGGGAGATGACATACTGGAGAATGACATTGTGCTTGGTCATGTAGAGGAGCAGCAAGAGAGAGTAAGACTTATGACAAGATGGACTGACACTGTGGCTGCAGCAATGAACTCATATGGGTTGGGCAGTATTTTCCCCTGTTATTCATTGGGTTGCTATGAGTAGGAACTGGCTGGAGGGCACCCGATAATAACAACGTGATATTCAAAGTTTTAAAATAAGTAATCAACTTATTCAAATATGCATTTTAGAAATTTATTCTATGTGAAGGCTAGATTCGTCCAGTCAGAAATTGTGACTTACCCTTTCAAACTATAAAATCTTAACCAAAAGTCTTGAAAATTTCAGGAGATTAAATTAATGCAAAATCTATTAGCCAATGCTCTAGAAGTGTAAAATTCAGATGCAAATTGAGTTTCACATGGAAAAGTCAACAACATACTTACACAAAAGGTAGACTAAAACATATACAAAATTTAAATATCAAAGATAGACCTCTTTATGCAAAGAGAGTACTGTTGAACATGAAAGTCGATGGTCTTCACGGCCATTCTGTTACTGACATGTCACTCACACTGATTCATGGTCACTGTTAAACCATAAACCCAAATCCAAACTCAACGATAATGAACTGATCTCAATTAATAGTGACTCTATAGGACAGGGTAGAACTGCTCTCCAAGGCTTTTAAAGCTGTGAATCTTTAGGAGAGAAGACTCACTTCTTTCTCCTGACTGGTGGGGTCAGTTCGCAGTCCATTGCTTAGCCACTGCACACCTAGGGATCTTTTAATTAGGAAATGTTAGGTGCCATTGACTTTGTTCTGACTTGTAGAGACCCTAAGTGCAATAGAACAAAATGCTGTCCTGTTCCATTCTCACAGTTTTTATGAACGAGCCTATTGTCTCAGCCATCATTTCAAGTCATCTCCTTGATAGTCGTCCTCTTTTTCACTGGCCATCTAATTTACCAAGCATGGTATCCTTTTCCAGGGTCCGCTATCTCTTGCCAGCACATTGAAAGTACCCACGACCAGATTCTTCATCATCCTCTCTCTTTTTAAAAATCATTTTATTGGGGACTCATACAACTCTTACCACAATTCTAACATCCATCCATTATGTCATGCATATTTGTACATTTGTTGCCGTCATCATTGTCAAAACCTTTTCTTTCTACTTGAACCCTTGGTATCAGCTCCTCATTTTTTCCTCTTCCTCCTGCATGAACCCTTGATAATTTAGAAATTATTATTATCTTTTCATGTATTAGACTGTCTGATATTTCCCTTCACCCCTTTCTTCCTTCTAAGGAGCATTCTGGCTATGATTCTTCAAAGACAGATTTGTGACCTCTAATGTGAGAAGTTGTTTCTACTTTTTTTGTTTTCTAAAATCTTGTTGGGAAGTCCAGTAAATAGACTACAAGATCATAGTCTATCAGTCAATATATAGGTTTTATTATGAACTCTTCTTTAATTCTTTAAGGAAAAGGTGGTCACTCTTCCTCTGTGTACCCACAACACTTGAAACATGTTTTCTACAGAATATACTGCAATGAGCTGTAATTACGTTTTTGAAAGATAGAACAGTGTAGAGTTTAAAAACACAGGTCTAGAAACAGAAAATCTATCTTTGAGTCCTGTCATATACCAGTGGTATAAAATAAAGTTACTTAAGCTGCTCTTGGTTCAGTTTTTTTGATGGTAAAATTAGAAGTAATGTTATTTACCTTATATGAAAGAAAAATGGAATGATCCTTAGGAAGTCCTCAGGGCTTAGGACTCAGGACTCAGAATTAAGTACGTGAAATCTGTGAGAGCCAAAACGTGTCTGACTTCCTTGTTTTTTTCCAAGTCTTGTAAGATTTTTACTTTTGACAAAGTCCAGTTTTATCACCTTGTCACTAGTTTTAGTGACTAAAATACTTATATTTTCATTCTCTGACAGATTTCCACATTCTAGACTTTACTGTATAGAAGGGTTCATTAAAAAAGTATTGTTGTCAAATAATAGATAACCATATTAAATAAAAACATATGTGTATGAAACTATTATTTCTCCACATATCCTTCATCGAAGTCTATACATTTCTGAAGGTGATGGTTCCATCTTAACTATTCCCAAAGAATTCTGTGCTCTATGATGTATGCTACATTAAGATGGTTGTTTTGATATCCTCAGGGGACTCACATCATGTTCTTTGCCTCTGGGAACAAAAAGAAACCTGATCATCAGCATACAGACAATGTAAGGGTCTCCCAAACTATTAAATGGGTAGCAGATGCCCTCTTCAGCGTGCTGGAAAAAAAATGGACATCTTCATTTATCTGTAGAAAAATGGAGCAAGACCCTTATCTTACTCCATGCACAAGAATAAACTCATGATGGATCACAGACCTTGAGATAAAACTCCAAACTTTTATGGCCATACTGAAGGAATTGGGAACAACCCGAGAACTTTGGCACAGGGAATACATAGGCTATCAGAAATAGGGAAGGACACAAATACAGGTGAGTCACAAATTGACAAGTGGGCTATACTGAAGATAAAACACTTGTGTACATCAAAAGAATTCATCAAAATAGTAGTAAGAATGCCCAAGGATTTGGAAAACATCTTTAGCAATGACACATCAGCCAAAGGCCTTATTACTAAAATCTACAATGCTCTGCTAGCTTCCAAAAAGAAAAAAACTAATTTCCCATGGGAGATGTGAGCAAAGGACATGAACAGAAGTTTCACAAGGGCAGAAATCTGAATGGCCAATAAGCATATGAGAAAATGTTCCTGATCATTAATCATAAAGAGAAATGCAAATTAAAACAACAATGAGATACAACCTAGTGCCCTCAAAGATAACCCAACTCAAAAAATCAGAAGTAACAAATATTGGAGGGATTGTGGTGAGATAGGATCTCTCATCCACTGCTGGTGGACAGGTAGGTATATACAGCCACTATGGAAATCGATTTGGCGATCTCTAAAACACATGAAAATTGAGCTACCATACAACCTAGCAATGCCCTTACTGGGCATACACCCAGATGAGACAAGAAACAAACCATAGCCAGACATCTGTACTCCAATGTTCATCACAACACAGTTCACAATTGCAAGGAGTTGGAAACACCCCAAATATCCATCAACACACGAATTGATTAAAAAGCTGTGTCACATACATACAGTGGAGTACTATGCATCACTGAAAAGCAGCGATGAGCGCATGCAGCACATTGCATGGAAAGAACTGGAGGAAATTATGCTAAGTGAAGAAAGCCAAGTACTAAATGACAAGTACAACATGAGCTTACTGAGGTAAATTAAAAAATTCATAAGGGTCATTGGGAAAAAACTACTGTATACAAACATCCCTGCGGTGAGGTCCAGGTAGTAGGGCAGAAGCCAGACCAAATCCAGGGATAGAGATGATAGGCAACTAAAAAGGAGGGAGAAAAAGATATTCGTAGTGGGAGAACAGGGCACTAACCCACCCAAGGGGAGGGTATTATTTATATTTCCACAGGGAAAGACAGACCAGACTTCAACTTTGTGCTCCAAGATGTGAATGAACACACTGGCATGAAGTAGAGAACCAATAGGGAGGTCTGAGGGGCCATCACCTATTCCAAATACGTGGACAACCCTTCCCCCCGACCGAAGTCACTTCATAGGACAGCACTGAAGCTACAGCTTAGGGAGAGGAACATGTCTGATCAGAGCACATAGGAGCAAATGAAAGGAGAGGAAGAGACAGTGGAGCACATCCTGTCCCTGAGGATGATATTCCTGCTCAGTGCACAGTGAGGACCATAGGGCCAGCCCCACTATGAGACACAGCGTCCCTCACTGACCACAGGGCTATGGTGAACAACGCTGGAGACACAGTAAGGGAGTCGCGCATGATCTGACCCCATCACACTGAGGCGAAACACTAAGGGTGTGCACCAGAACAGCAAGGGGAGCAGAGCAACAAAGTTCCCTGGGAAAACAAAGAAATCAACTTTGGGGCCAGGCGTGGCACCCCGTCAGACTCTACCAGAAAACATTCCTAAAGGCCAACACACAGACCTTGAACTATTTCCAGGCTTTTTTATTTTTGCTCATTGGTTTCATTGTTGTTGTTGTTGTTGTTTGCTGACTTTTTTGTATGCATATTATTACCTCTGAAAGTCTATCTAGATAAGGTACGTGGGACAAACAATCTGGAGGAGAAAACAACAGGATCGATGGTTGGAGAGGGTAAGGCATGGCAAAGGGGGACACTCAGAAAAGGAACTGGGTGTTGGCAAACTCAGGGACAAGGGAACAATAAATGATCCAACATTAATAGCGAGGAGGGTGTTGGAGGCCTGGTCGAATGTGATCAAGGACAATGTAACCGAGAGGAATTACTGAAATCCAGATGAAGGCTGAGCATGACAATGGGACAAGAGGAAAGCAAAGTAAAGGACAAGAGAACTAGAGAAAAGAACTAGGAGGCAAAGGATCTTTCTAGAGACCTAAATGCAGGCATGTACATAGTAAATATATGTAAATATGTAAATAGAACATGGTGACTCCAGGACAGGTGATTCCTTCAGGACCAGTGGTGAGAGTGGCAATATCAGGAGAGTGGAGGAAAGGTCGGGTAGAAAGGGGGAAACAAGGATAAGGATCTACATATAGCCCTCTTTGGGGTATGGATAACAGAAAAGTGGGTGAAGGGAGATGTCAGACATTGTAAGACATGACAAAATAATAATTTATGAATTATCAAGGTTTCATGGTGGGTGGGGTGGGGAATGAAGGGGAAAATGAGAATCTGATACCAAGGGCTCAAGTGGAACGAAAATGGTTTGAGAGTGACGATGTCAAAAAATAAATGTGTTTGAAACAATGAGTGCATGTATGTATTGTGATAAGAGTTGTGCAAGGCCCCAATAAAATGATTTTTTAAAATTTCCCATTGGAGCTCCCTAATACAGACCTCTCAGTGTTGCATTTAACTGGCCTAGAAGATGCCTTCAAAGAGTCATTGCTATGATTTGATCTTTTTTAATGCACCCTAACAAGATGAAAATGCCCACTTGTCTGTCAGTTTGTTTTACTCTGGTGGATTGTGTCTTGCTATGATGCTTGCTGGAAGTTATATTACCGGAATTTTTCCCATCCAAGAACTAACCGGACCTGATCCTGCTTGTGTTAACTAATGTGAACTGCTTAGCTTATCAGGTCAGGAAAGATCTGGCACATTAAGGGTGGAGTCATCATGGAGTATGTTACTGACCTTTCAACTGCTATCAGGGTCAATCAATATGCATAGTTTTCAGCAGAACTTCCAGATTAAGAATGAGGAAGGAATAGGCTGTCCATTTCAGAAAAATTAGCCACTGAACATCTTGTGAATAGCAGCAGAGCATTGACAGATAATGAAATCCTGAGGAGTAGCAGCAGGGTATTGACAGAGATAGTGCTGGAAGAGGAGTCCCTCATGTCGGAAGGCACTCAAAATATGACTGGAGAGCTGCCGTCTCAAAGTAGAGTCAGCTCTAATGACGTGGATGGAGTAAAGCCTGTGGCACAAAGTCTTTGGGGACCTTCATTTGTTCACAATGACAAGAAACAGCTGCAAGCATCAATTAGTAATTGTGGCTTGGAATGTACAGTGTGTAAATTTTTAAAAAATTGGAAGTCATCAAAATGAAATGGAATGCATAAAGATTGATATTCTAGCCATTGGTGGGGTTTAAGTGGTCTGTTACTGGCCATTTTGAATCAGAAAATTATATGGCTTACTATCCCGGGACTGACAAATTCAAGAGTAATACTTTCATTCATCATTAAAAAGGCTATTCCAAGATCCTCTTAAAGTACAGTGGTGTCTGTAATTAGCTAATATCTATCTGCATACAAGGATGCATAGGTAAATACACCTATGATTCAAATTTAAGCACCAACCACTAATGCTAGTGATGCATAAAATGCATCTACCAATTCTACCAATGTTTTAGTCTGAAATTGATCAAACATGCAATCAAGATGTGTTGACAAATTATTGGTGATGGAATAACAAAAATTGGAAACAAAGACAAAGGAACAATGGTTGGAAAATATGGCCTTGGTGACTGAAACAAAGATAGAGATTGTGTGATAGAATTTTGAAAGATTTGTGACTTTTTTTCTCGAAAACCTTTTCCAAGGGCACAAAAGGTCTCTACGTATATGAATTTCTCCATACCGATTACACAGAATTCAAATGGACTATATCTGTAGGAAGTGATGATGGGAGAAGCTCAATACCAGCTCCTAAAATCCTACCAGGGACTAACTGTGGAACAGCTCACTAATTCTTCATCTGTAAGTTCAGTCTGAAGCTGAAGATGAAGAAAATTTATATGGAGTAGATGAGGTCAATTTTAGACAGGGCCCTTACTTTCCTCCATTTTACGTGGTAGTCATTAGAAAGAATAATGTATACTTTCCTTGCCCACTTCCTCAAGGTCTAGTATTTGTTGGATATCATTAATTCATAGAAACCACCCTTAGAAATTCAGTAGTAACCTTCACAGATCCAAATCTGGCAATCATCTCATGTCATTGTTCTCTTGATTTCTCTGAGGCATCTGATTCCCTTCATCATCCCTTACTTAAGAATCATTTCCCATCCTTTCCTATGAAATAATTTCCTCCTGAAATACTTTCTATGGCTCTGCATTATCCCTCCATATGGGACTTTCTGCTTCTGTTAGGATTTACAGTCTTGGAAATCCACCAGGGCAGTTCTCCCCTAAAATATAAGGTCACTATGAGTCAGAATGAACTCCATGTCCAGGGGTAGTGCTAGTATCTCTATTCCTCTGGTCTGCATAGACTCTTCTTCCTGTTTTAGGCCCCAAGGCTTTGTTCAAATTACTTGGTTTTCTCACGCTTTGTAAACAATCTTATTCCTAATCATAGTTTAAATACTCACCTATATTCACGACCTTCATCTTCAGCTGTATGCTGGATGTATGCTTTAAGGATGTTTATCAGATTCAGCGACTCCGATTTAGCATGAGAGAGACTGATTTCCTGTTGTATTGTCTATTTGTGAATGACATCTCTTTCCCTAACACATCTCCATTTGAAAACAAAGAATCACTGTAGAAAACCAGTGCTTTGGACCCACAACATCTACCTATTTATCAAGCAGGTGAAACGTTCCCTCTTTCTGCATCAATCACTCTTCACTTTATCTTTGGCTGTTTAGATAAGCACTATCCCTCAAAACATCCTAATGAGATCCTTCACTTTGAACTTCCTCACCCAGTGATTTAGATTTCCCACTGCTTTGAGAGCACTCTAAAATTATCATCTGACCATATCCTCCTCCTCCAAGTTCTTCAATGGATTCCCTTGATTTCAAATTCACTGCAGAGAAAGGTACCCTTACATAACCTTGCTCTGCCTTGCTTGTCCTGCCTCATTCCTTAGTATTCTCAAAGCATACACTCTTAAACGACTATCTTATCAAGTTCTATATTCTCTGATGAATGCCTTCTCTCTCGCTTTCTCCCCCTAAATCACCCCTTCCTTTATATCAGCACAATGCTAGTCCTCTGGCTACCCTTCCAATTGAATTTAGACATTCCCTGCTCTACGACTACACTCTAATCTTGCATTGATTCCTGGTTTAATAAAATGTAAGTGGTTGAACATAGTTTATCTAATATAGCTTGGTAGGGTGCCTAAAGCCTAGTAGGAATGAATCAACAAATACCTGTTCAGTTATTAATACAAATACTTTATACATAATATTTAGGATGAGCACATTTATGGAATCAATAAATGTGTGTATTATACTTTAGTCTATATTTGAAAATCCATAGTGAGTGCTCCTTAGAGCACTTAGATTGCAAGACTTCACCTCACCTCCTTTGGGCTTATCAGGACACACCAGTCCATGGAGAAGGACATCATGATCAGTAGAGGGGAGGGGCAGTGAAAAAGAGGAAGGCCCTAGTTGAGATGGATTGACACAGTGACTGCAGTTGTGTGCTCAGGCCTGGAAAGCATTGTGAAGATGGCATTGGACCATGCAGGGCTCCTCAATCGCATAATACAACAAGTGACAACAGATATACACTTGAATACTAATGAAAAGATTGGCAGTTCAACTACACCCACCAGTGCCACAGAAAAATGGCCTTATGAGTTATTTTCGTAACGATTATAGGCAAGAAAGTCATATGGAGCTTGTCTCTCCTATCTGTTAACACATAGGGTCATCATAAGGTTCACCCTAAGTTAAAATCAACTTGATGATGTTGCCAGAGTTGTGTTCTACATTTTAAACTCTCAGAAATGATACAGAGTATGTCTTAAGATGGAGTAATGCTGACAGACCAGGGCATCTAATCCTTTTATTTTATAAGTGAACAGATGGCGGTCAGCATGACAAAGAGCTATTCCCCACTGCCCCCTGGGATGATGCTTCATCTAGAACCCTTGTCGATTGCTGTCTAGTCTGGTGGCTTTTATTGCTTGGCCCTGCTGGGGGCTCTGTACTTAGTAGGTGTGTCAAATGCTGGTTGAATCGAATGGGATTACCGGTACTTAAATGCAACTCACTATAAATTGCTACTGACCCTGCACACATGGGCTATTGGCAAAGCTGCTAATTAATTCACTAAAATTCGGAGGCAATCAAGCTTCATTAACATGGGTTCTGGCCTCATTTTCAGAAGCACTTTTAGATTGATAGCTGTGGCCTGACAGCTGGAGCATATACCTTTGGCCAGTGAATCACAATGCCTCACGTAACCTCCACTCCCTGGGCAGTAGAAAGAACAGTTGGTTCCCTTTCTAAATCGGCCTTTCTACTCACAAATAAAAAATCTGGGCCAAGGTTTCTGGCCCTCTCAGCAGCTTCCTCACCTGAGTTCTTCCAGCCAATGTTTTTTTGCAGGTTCCTGTACACAGGGAAGCTTTAAGACTGGGTGTTTCAGTTCTTTACCATCAATTGAGGAAACTGAAGATGAGTTCTGTTCAAAAGATAGACAAATCCTGTCAAAGGCAGAGAGGCATTTAAAAGCACAGGTGTCAAAGAACAATGACATTATACATGGAGAGCATGAGACTCATGGCTTCTCATTCTTGTTAGGCACTGGAGATATGGACTCCGATCTCATTCATGTGACATTTATGTCTGTCCAATTAATGAGGGGGGCCAAACGATGCACTTCATTTCTGATGTCCTGGTCTTTTTGAAGTTTGAACCCTCTCACAATGAGAAATCATATTATTGCTATCTTTACAGAAGTTCTCTGTACCTTTAAATGGGACCTTTTTGTATATGTAATAACCTAGTATGGGAGTTACATAAGTTCGTGTCAACTTGAAGATCTATAAAAGTGTTGGGGTGGTGTTCACCATGTTAATTAGTTTATACCTTGATGGTGCCTCCTTTGGGCATAGCCTTCTCATAAGGAGGGCCCTGGGAATCTCCCCTTCTTTCTCTTTGCCATATCATCTTTCTGCTGGCTGACCCAGATTGCTGCCAGAGTCACTAGCATTGGATCCACAGGACTTTGCACCCACCAGCCTATGATCTTCCTGCATTTTGCACCATTGCAAGTGGCTACATGAGTCCAAAGAGGGACTTATGGATCAGCATCTGACTTACAGACTAGAGTAGGACTGTGCTAGAATGTTTTCCTGATATATGAGGCTTCTTGATTTAAAACTCTTTCTTACACATATATGAATGTCACTGAACTTCTCTCTCGAGTTAACACTGTCTAACACACCCAGTGTGACAGATTCTGGGTGGAAGTTATAAGCAAAGGAAGGGAGTAGGGAAGTCTTCTGTCATTGAAGGTTTCCTTATAAAATTTCCATTTCAGAAATTCGTCCTTCTTAGAATTGGTGTTTCAGAAATTGGCCAAGGTCTTAGTCTCTACCAGTTGCTTTTAAGTTGATTCTGAATCATGACGACTCCATGTGTTACCGTGTGCACCATAGAGTTTTCAAGGCTGTGACCTTTTTGAAAGCAGTTCACCCAGTCTTTCTTCTCAGGCACTTCTGGTTTGTTCAAATCCACAACCTACTGGTTGGTAGTTGATCAGTGAACAGTCTGTGCCACCAAAGGACTCTCTCTGTTGTCTCTAAGCCTACCTATTTAACTGTATCTGTGGATAAACCTCTGAAACTGGACTGTCTTGGTTATCCTTGGTATGTTGTTGTCCAGGCATCTTAATTCACTCCTTTTCCCTGACTTCTTAATACCACTTAGAAAATACAAGTGCTCATGTTAACATAAGCAGAATGTCTGCAAACATATTCTATAAATCAAAGCAGAGTGATATAGAGACAGAGGCACACCCCTGGATGGACAGACAAATGCCCCATGATATTCAAGAGGCTCCAAATGAGTGACATATGATATTCCTTGGGAAGGGAGAGAATCAAGGATTGACACAGTAAGCATTTAGAAAGTGAGTCTGCACAATAACTAGCTTACCAATTCCATGGGGAGAAAATTGAATTTCAGACCAATACTAGTTAATATTTATAAGTAGAATTTCTGTGATGTTCAACAGGAGTCCCACTGTGACAAGCTTAGAATCAACTACCTCTATCTAGCTATTCCTTATGGGAGCTAATCCATTAAATGTTAGAGTTAAATAAGTGAATGTATTTCATTTTGTCTCTGTGTTTCATCTCTGCCATCTCTAGCTTTCCCTCCTTTCCCCTTCACAGTAAATTGCTCACATGTCATCATTTATCTTGGCACCTAATTCTCAGAAAAACTTGAACTCACACAAGAGTTGATCTTAAAGCTGAAAACCAAACTCACTGTCACCGAGCGAGTCAGTGCTGAATGATAGTGACTCGTTGTGGGTTCCTGAGACTGTGGTGTTGAGTAGCAAGCCCACTCTTTCTCTTGAGGAGCTGCCGATGGTTTCAAACTAGTGTTCAGTGAGGATCACAGCCCAATGCATAACGACCACACCACTAGGGCTCCCCGAGGAACCACAAATGAAAAAGGAGACAAAGTGAGGCAGAGAAGGGAGAGAAGTCTATGAAAGGTTTTCTTACGAGCAGTGACCCCTGGGGGTTCAGCCACTTTGGACTTTTCTTACTGTGTGAGACATGGTAAGACTTGTGGCAACAAAAAACTAGGAGATGAGCACGTGTCTGCTGTATTTCATTTGCCTATCAGTGGAAAGTTACCTCTGAGTGCATTAGATCTCCCATATTTTAAGTTTACAAGGCACATCAGGATAGTTTGAACCTGTAACCTTTTGATTAGTAATTGGACACTTAGTGTCTTTGTTCTCTAGTGTACTTGTTTAGCTGTGTCTTTGGAGTAAGCCCCTGAGGCTGGAATGGTTAATTTATCTTTTAAAGACTTAAGACAGAAAGATAGACGCACATATTTGGAGTCTAAACTATTAACCACAAGTGCAGGTATTTTTACCTGACGTGGATACAAGGGAGATCATACACGGCAACAATAATCTGCTATGTTCATTTGTGGCTTGGTGGCACAAACTGTTAAGTGCTTGACTGCTAGCTCAAAGATTAACAGTTTAAATCAACCCATAGAATCCTTGCAAGATAAACCTGGCATTCTTCTTCAAAAGGCCACAACTTTGAAATACAATTCTACTCTGTTCATCTAAGGTTGCCACAAGCCAGCATTGAATTGATGACATTATTTGTATCCATTCCAAAGAAAGGTTTCCTTACAGTGTGAGAAAATTATAGAATAATATCACTGATAACACAGTGTGGCAGTTGCATAATACTGTCAACTTGTATAAAAGGGTGGAGTATAGCTGTCAATCAGGTCATAGCCAGTGAGCCTTCTGTTGTGGGCATGGTCTTTTCCTGAGGATTCTGGGAACTCCTGTCTTCCTCCTGGGAGGCAGGGCATACACTTTCTCTGAGAGACATTTCTGTTGACAGGCCATATGGAGCTATGCTGATGAAACCAGATCCTTGCAGCTGGAAGAGCTATGTGGAGACCCATGCCGAGACTGAGATGCTTGCATTGCCACTGGATCCCCAGGACTTCTGATCCACTAGCTGGTGATCTTCCTGCATTCAGCGTCATTGCATGTGTTGCATGAATCTGAAGATGACTTGAAAGACTGGTATCAGACATATGGGCTAATATAGGATGCATGCACTTGATCTGGACTGGGCTGGTATATTTTCTTAATACACAATCACTCTTCATATGAAGCTCTTTCTTACACACATATGAGTATCTATGAATTTGCTCCTTTCATCAACCCGGACTAACACAACAAGCAAGGACAGAGATTCAGGCCAGGTTCAGAAAAGGACCTGGAACAAGAGATAACATTGCTGATGTCAGATAGCTTGACTAAAAGCAGAAAATACCAGAAGGATGTCTCCAAGCCAGTAGACTATGTGAACTGTAATAAACTATGGCTAGCCTTTAGAAAAATTGGAATTCCAGAACACTTCATTGCTATCCAGGGGAACTTGTAGGTGGATCAAGAGGCTGTTGTATGAACAGAACAAGCGATACTGCATGTACTGCATGGTTTAACATCAGGAAGGTGTGCATCAAGGTCATCATCTCGCCATATCCTGAGAAAATAATCAGAGATGCCTGCCTGTATGAAGACGAATATAGCATAAGCATTAGCAGAAGACTTATTAACAATCTGTGATTTGCGGATGACACAGTCTTACTTGCTGTTATCAAGGAAGACTTGAAGCACCTGCTGAGGAAGAGCAACGATCTCAGCCTTTAGTAAGTCTTGCGACTCAATGTCCAGAAGAGCAAAAGCTCATAACTGGACCACATGGTGACATCATGATGAATGGAGAAAAGATGGAAGTTGTTAAGGACTTCACCTTTCTTGGATCCACAATTGGTGCTCATGGAAGCAGCAGTCAAAAGATGAAAGGATGTATCCCATTGGATGAAGAGAGTGTCGAAAAGCAGGAGACTCCTTGGAGGACTAAGGTGGGCCTGGCACAAATCATGGCATTTTTCACTTGCCTCATAGGCATATGAAGATTGGACATTGAAAAAGGAAGACCAGAGAGGAATCGATGCATTTGAATTGTGGTGCTGGCAAAGTACCACTGCCTGCCGAAAGAGCACACAGATATATACGTCTTGGGAAAAGTGTGGCTCGAGCGCTCCTTCCATGCAAGGAGGGTGAGACATCCATCTGTTCATAGACCTTGGTTGTGTCAGGAGAGACCAATCTCTGGAGAAGAACATCATGCTTGGTAGAACAGAGGGCAACGGAAAAGAAGAAAGCCTTCAAGAAGACGGATTGACACCGTGGCTGCAACACTGGGCTTACGCATAGGCAGGATTGTGAGGATGGGGCAGGGTCTGGCAGGGTTTTCTTCTGTTGTGCTATGGATCAGAACCCACTCAATGACACCTAATAACAACAGTGGCTTGCAATACTCCTAAGGAAGAGAATTCAGAGAATGTTTCTTTTTCAAGAATTGAATCCGAAGTCTTGTGTCATTTAACCATCCCTGAACCATTCATGATGGTTGGAGGAATGGAATAATTTGTCCCACAAAGAAGTGTTGTTAGGATGCTTGTCCAATGCACATCAAGTCAGTAGGGAAGGGATTGTTTCTTGAAAGAGTTGCTGAGCCCTAAGACTTGGAAGAAGGATGAAGATTTTTAAAGCTCGCATTTTTAGTGTCCAGTCAAGAGGTGCATGTAGATACTAGTCGTTAGGATTCTAGGGTGTTAAGTTCACCCCAAAGCACACTGGAATCAATTAGCAGATGTCCCTTGCCACGTCCATTGTTTCTGGACTCAGGGCTTGGTAAGAAATGGGAACTTCTCATTGCTAGATTCTGCTCAGGATTAGGCTCACCATATGGTTCTCCAATTGCTTTCCACACTTTTCTTTAGCTCTGAGGATAGGCCTTGCTTGTACCTAGTTTGGGAAGTAGCCTCTGCCTTGGTGCCCTGCAGTGAGGAAACAGGTGAAGTGCACAATTAACAGTCAACAGCTTTATCTCTACTTACATCTAGGATACATAATTAAACTGGTTCCATCTGTTACTGATACCTGCTGGAATTAGCCATTCGCACCCCAGCCAGATATTATAGTGAGTAGGAGGGCCTGCAAAGGAAACGTTTCAAAAATAACTCACATTTTGTTGCCTCCATGGGGTTGGTCGCTAATTCTGCTTCCCTAAGGTGTACATAATTTGATTGGCAAGGAAAGCTGGGAACAAGAATGGATGGTGTATAAGTTTTTCCCAGGAGCTCAAAGCTTCAATTTAAAGAGAAAAGACTTGGTGGATGTTCTTATGAGGAGGGAGTGTTGTCCCAGTTGAGAATACATAGAAGAGTAAAAGAGTTGAGCTTACATGCAGAAATGAATCCAATTTTGGATGAACCAGAAAATGAGAGCGTCAACAGCTGGGGCCTCTTGACTGCTAGAGTAAGTAAGTGGTTTGCCCATAACAACGAAGGAGAAGATGAACTGGAATTTGAACCTCTCTGTCAATGAGTTGATTTAGACTCATTGTGACCCAATAGGTAGGAGGAAACTACCCCTGTGGGCTTCCCAGATCATGATTCTTTAGAGAGTCCTGGTGGCATAGTGCATAGAACTGGGCTTCAATCTGCATTACTGGCAGCATCTCTTCAGGAGAAAGATTGGGCTTTCTACTTCCCTAAAGAATTACAGTCTCGGCTGAGCCCCAGTGGCCTAGTGATTGCGTGCAGGACTGCGGCCCACGGGCTTGGCAGTTCAAATCCAGCAGCAGCTCTACGGGATCAAGACTGGGTAGCTCCCACAACCCCCAGAGGGCAATGATTACCCCCCCCCAAAAAAAAAAAAAAGAATTACAGTCTTAGAAACCCACAGGGGATCATGATGAGTCAGCAATATTTCCATGGTAGTGCGTTTAACTTCTAGTCTCTGTTTATGGGAGTAGAAAACCCGCTCTTTCTAATGCAGAGATGCTGGTGCTTTTGAACTGCTGATTGTGCAGTTAGCAGCACAGTACATAACCACTCTACTACTGTGGGAAGCAGGGCTGGGAGAGAGTGTATGCACTTATTCCTTTATTCTCATATTTGATCAGGCCTAGCAGGCCAGGATTCTGGGGTGTA